>JANHFT010001909.1:113505-124249 GCA_032467955.1 Pseudoxenodon macrops | reverse complement strand
CAGAGGTGGGTTCCTACTGGTTCAGACTGGTTCTATAGAGTAGGTAGTAAGCCGCTGGTGACATCACAGAGCCGGTTCTGGTCTGTGGACGCCACCATCTTTTTTTTGGGGGGGTTGACTTTTTTCGAGTTTTTTTCTTCTGCACATGCACAGAAGCCAAGTTTCTGGCACTGCGTATGCATTGCCATCTTCTTTTGGGGGGGTTGGATTTTTTTCTACTACGTACGCACTCATGAGGTGCGCTCATGAGGCGCGGGAGGCAGCGAACTGGCGGCGAGGTAAGTTAGAACCCACCCCTGATGTGTTTCACCAAAAACAGCAATGAATGGATGAAACGTTACATAAAATCACAAATATACCTAAGCAACATCTATGGATCACGTCAAAAAGAAATCCAAGAGAGATGTGGGATTCCAAAATAGTATTAACTATCCTAAATTGCGAATGGTTGCGACCTGATATGGTATTACATAATTAGGTGTGTCTTGAGAGCATTCCAAGAAACACAAAGCTTTGTCTTTCTATTCGCTATTACAATTTTCATCAGGATCTTCCTAGGTCTGATAGTTTTTGCTGTGCTTACTGAATTTCATACTCGGTGACACTCCAAAGATCAGAAGCATTCTTATTGATCCAAGAGAGGTTTGCTACTAAACAGAGAAACCAGCACGTAAATGAATGACAGGTTTAAAGAACTGAAGACTACAAGCAAAAGAAAACATCTAGTTTGGGGAGAAAAGAGAGTGAAATCTTAGCTAGAATATGCTGTACACTCAGGATCAGAGGTGGGTTTTAAATCTTCTTACTGCCGGTTTGCTCAGGGACGCACTGCAGCTGCACATGCGCTTTATGCGTACATGTATGCACTTTATGTGTACATGCATGCATTTTATGAGTATACGGATGCATGCATGTATGTAGCACGCCTACAGTGTGCGCTTATGCGGCATGGGAGGCATCGAACCGGCAGCGAGGTAAGTTAGAACCCACCCCTGCTTCAAAGCACCTTCATAAACTTCCCAGAGTTCTTTTAATTCTTCATTCTCACCACCTTGTCTTATGAAGAACCATTTTTCAATGCCTTACAGACTTAAAAAGCAATTCTATAGAACATGAAGGAGTAAGACACGGTACATATTACTGTATACTTCCAGCATAATACGAAAACGCATCTTACAGAAAAGAAAGGAGCAGCTGCACTGGATAGAGATTAAATACTCTACACACATCTGTTTATCTAGCATAATAATAGCCCGAGAAAATAAGACAAACTCTGGCCAATCAGACTAAAAGCCAGTTTGACTGCTTGCTTGAGTGAAAGAGAGGAAGATGAACATTGCACGTTCAAAATAAGACATGACAGCACATTCCAGTCAAGTTCATTGATTATGGCAAGATCTCTTTAATATGAACTCTGAAAGTATGCATGCTCATTGTAGCTAGAAGCCACTGATAGCCTAAAACTATGAGTTTTGTTGATTTCTTTTCAAACTCTCTCAGTGGATGGACAAGCTGATTTCTCATAGTGTCAAAATCCATCATCACATTAAGAAGGATTTCCTTTTAGGTCTTGTGAATATCCCACAGCTGAAACTAGAAAGATGAGAGAAAGTATTTTTTGTGTCTTTCAGGATGAAATGTTTGTGGAAACCCCAGATATTCTGAAGTTTCATCATGAAGGCATGGTATGTGACTAATAATTTAAGGTACATTCTAAAATATGTATTAGGTAAAGGTAAAGGTTTCCCGCACATGAGTGCTAGTCATTTCCGGCTCTAGGGATGGTGCTCATCTCTGTTTCTAAGCCGAAGAGCCAGCACTGTCCAAAGACTTCTCCATGGTCATGTGGTCAGCATGACTCAATGCTGAAGGCATACCGAGCGCTGTTACTTTCCCTCCAAAATGGTCCCTATTTTTCTACTTGCATTTTTTACGTGCTTTCAAACTGCCAGATTGGCAGAAGCTGGGACAAGTAACGGGAGCTCACCCCATTATGCAGTACTAGGGATTCAAACTGCTGAACTGCCGACCTTTTGATCGACAAGCTCAGCGTCTTAGCCACTGAGTTACTGTGTCCCCTAAAATACATATTAGATACATATAAAACCACACCCCTTATATATCAGCTTATTTTAAGGGTTCATTAAATGTTCATGAGATTGAAAAAGTCATTGTTGTTTTAACAAAAGGAATCAAATATGACGGATATCAAGTCCATCTGCTTTTAGTCCAGGAAAGTAAAGCAGCCCATCTAAAGTTTAATTACCTGAAGAGACATTCTATATTGTAAAATGTAAGCCTCTGAAATCCAGCATTCACTATTAGAACTGCACTGTTTATTTATCTCCCCATCATGCCAGGCAAAGATAAGTAAATATGTTCTAAGAGACCTAGTAAGAATTGAAAGAGGATCCTGTATTATAGATAAGTTGGAGGGGAAAAATACACAACCTTTTTTAGTCTCAGGTTCTGCTCAGAATTTTGATTTTGGGAATGGAAAGGAAGTAAAAATGACAATTCATTCACTGGATTTTCTCCCCGAACCAGGTTTTTTATTGGATAAGGTAAAGGTTCCCCTCGCACATATGTGCTAGTCATTCCTGACTCTAGGGGGCGGTGCTCATCTCTGTTTCTAAGCCGAAGAGCTAGCGCTGTCCGAAGACATCTCCGTGGTCATGTGGCCAGCATGACTAAATGCCGAAGGCGCACAGAATACTGTTACCTTCCCACCAAGGTGGTCCCTATTTTTCCACTTGCATTTTTTAACATGCTTTCGAATTGCTAGGTTGGCAGAAGCTGGGGCAAGTAATGGGAGCTCACTCCATTACGTGGTGCTAGGGATTCGAACCACCTAACTGCCGCTGTTTCTGATTGACAAGCTCAGCATCTTAGCCACTGAGCCACCGTGTCCCCTTTTATTGGATATTTTCCCCCAAATTAATACAGGCACATTTATTTATCCAAGCTACTATATTTGAATCACAAGAGTTTTTGAGTTTTTTCAGGGAGGGTAGCACTACCACGTCCTATTTAGGTCTGTTCATTCACCTTTGGTTCACACTTTTGGTCTCTTCCAGTTCAATTCTCACCTGGGCTCAAAGAACCCAAAGCCAGGACAAGAAACAATGGATGGAAACTAATCAAGGAGAGAACAAACCTAGAGCTAAGGAGAAATTTCCTAACAGTGAGAACAATTAAGCAGTGGAACGATTTGCCTTTAGAAGTTGTGGGTTCTCCATCACTGGAGATTTTAAGAAGAGACTGGACAACCATTTGTCTGAAATGGTATAGGGTCACCTGGTTGAGCAGAGGATTGGACTGGAAGACCTTCAAATCTATTATTCTTTTGTTCTGTTGTTATTTTGTTAGCTGTAACACACCCAATGACTACATCCTGATAAACCATCTCGGCAGACGGGCCAAACCAAGTGAGGGTAGCTGATGACTCTTCTATTCTTGGTGAAATAGTGAATGTGTTTATCCCAACCTGTGAACTCTGTCCATGGTGGATTGAATGGAAGAACCTGATCAAATTTCACTTGTACACTTTCTGCTCCATCCTCAGCATTTGTTGACAAGACCATGTCTCCAACATGGTTCTGGGTCACATGGAGTCCACTAGCATTGATTCCCCAAATATCAGAGCCCAGATGAATTGGTGAGGCATACAGTGGTCAAAATGGATGACCACCACATGCCTCATAGTTGCTCTATAATGTACTGGAGTCTGGGAATAGACCTCAGGGTTAACCATGCAAGCAGTTCAAAGATGCTGTAGAAGAAACCCTACACAAGTGTGACATCCAACCAAAGGAACTAGAAGCTGCAGCTGCTGACAGAATCTACTAGCAAGTCCTGTGCTATGAAGTTTCCACTGGCTTTGAAGACAGGCCCTGCCAAAAACTGATAAAAACTGTGAGCATCATCATCAAATGGACTTCCAGTGCCTACATTGCACTTAGCTCTGCATTTTCAAACTGGGAATGCATAATCACCTCCATGTTCACAGATACGGTAATCTGCACATTTAACAACAGGGTTTTTTTAACTGAAAGAACCCCCTCTCTCTCATCTCTCTCTCTTTTTCTCTCTCTCTCTGTGTATGTGTGTGCATGTGGGTATGTGTATGTGGGTGTCCACGATCCCAGATTTCAGGTGAAATTCAATCCCAGGTGCACAATAGCATGTCTTTTTGAACTGAAAGAATCCTCTCTCTTTCTCGTCTTTCTCTCTCTTTTCTCTCTCTCTCTTCTTTCTCTCTCTCCCTCTCTTTCTCTCTCTCCCTCTCTTTCTGTGTATGTGTATGTGTATGTCCATATTCACAGATGAACTGCACAGTAACATATTTTCTCTTCCTTCCTCCCTCTCTCTGTGTATTTATGTGTGCATTCTTCCATTTGCTTTTATTTCTTGAGTATTAAATTCATTATATTGATGCTTTGAACATCAGGTTTTTTTTTTAAACGTTCTTTTCATTAAAGAGAGCTATAAAAATAGGATTCTGCCAACAAAACATTTTTTTAACCACATAGCATAGTTTAACCATTTGTAGAAGGGTTTAGTCTGAGTATGTACTGAACCAATGATAAAGGCTGGACATGCATCACGTTTTGGGCATGATATGGTATGTCGGGTTCTCACTTTTAATGTGAGAACATAGGTAAGTATGCTTTATTCAGTAAACTGTGGTTTTAAAAGGATAGTGTAGAACAACGGGGGGCGCTTGAGTAGAGGACATTTGTGTTCATGCGCAAAGCTCCACTTGTGGGAGTGGAGGTTGCTTGTGCACGAAGCTCTATTCACATGAATGGAGCTTCACATGCAAGCACAAATGCCCTCTGCTCATGTGAGGGGACCTTCATGCATGAATGCAAGCCCCCACCAATCATGTGAGTGGAGCTTCATGCGCAAGTGCAAGCGCCCTCCAATCGTGCAAGTGGAGCTTTGTGAATGAGCGCAAGCGCCCACTTCCTCTCAGAAGTGGAGCTTCACGTGCATGCGCTTGCCCATTTCTCCTGTGGCGCAGTTTTGAACAAGGCGCGGCCCAGTAATGGGACCCAGCCCGCGGCTTGGCGACCCCTGGTGTAGAATGCTTGAATTTCTACATAGGATGTCCCCTGACACTTGCAAATGGTGTCATTTAGATAAATAACCTTCTTTAGTGTTTACTGTCCTTCAATATTGTACAGGCTCGTTTCCAAGAAGTTACTCGGTTATAACTTTCTCTACAGATAGTACTTTCATGTCTTTTATAAACTATTTCTCTTGCTCAGGCAGATGCTTTGATCTGTGGAATACAAACATCTAAATAAGGAAAAGGTTTGTACTCCTGGTTTGCCCTTAATATGCCTTACTCACTTTGCCTACATACGAAATTGAATTCTTTGCTGGAAGATCAGTGGAAAAGATCAGTGGAAATTTTCTTAATTCTCAGAAAGCAAACTTTTCCTTTTATTTCCAAGACTTTTGACCACCATTGAAGGAATGAACGCAACCTCATGTGATCCTGTTCAGATCTTCAGTTCAAAATTGTGCCCAGAAAGAGAATTTCTCTAGCATTCTTTTGCCTACAAGTTCTTAATCAATTTGATTGAAACAGAAATTTCTCTTAGAATTCTTTCAACCAAAAACGGAATTTCAAATAAGCTCCCCTAAGGCAATTGTGTTTTGAGTTTCCACAGAGTGTGTGAAAAATCTCCTGTCTTTCATTGTGCAGTTCTCTCCCCAGAAGTTTGCAGTGTGTCTGGTTTCCCTAGTCCTACATTTTCACTATCAAAGTGTAATGGGGTATTCTTGGGGTGTAGCCTGCCCAAAATCAAGATATGCAATGCACATCAAAAAGAGATGAAACCTTGGTTAAGAGCCATGGTGGTGCAGTGGTTAGAATGTAGTACTGCAGGCTACTTCTGCTGAGTGCCGGCTGACTGTAATTTGGCAGTTCGAATCTCACCAGGCTCAAGGTCGATTAAGCCTTCCATCCTTCCAAGGTCAGTAATATGAGGACCCAGATTGTTGGGAGTAATAGGCTGACTTAGAGAGGACTGTAAAAAACACTGTGAAGTAGTATATAAGTCTAAGTGCTATTGCTATCACACTTGTCATGGTTGCCATCTTGAATTTTTTAACTGCAGCCTGTAGCCATCTAAAACAAACTCAAAAACATGGATTTGGAGGGGAGAAGTGAGGTGCCTTCTCTGTTAGTGTATCATCCACCTCCAGTCAGCAGCTTCTCCTTCAGGACCTCATGCCAGTTGGCATAGCCAGCTTTTAAGGCTTTTCCTGAAAGCTAAAAGAGAGGGGGTGGATCTTACTTTCTGTTGCAAGATGCTCCAAAGGGCAGGAACCATGTCAGGAAAGGCACTTCTCTTGGATTCCACCAATCAAAATTCAATGGCTGATGGGACCCACAATAGCCCCCCTTCTACCAACAGAAGTGGAGCAGGCCAATCCCGGTTCTGCAGATATCCTGGATCCATGTTTTGCAAATAATTACTTCATATTTGGGGGAAAAAATACAAGAAAAGTGTGGCTTGTTAAGAAATGAGACCAGACGCTTAACATTTCTTTCTCCTCTGAAAGGAGAAGGGAGAAAATTCAAACCTTGATCTTGTAAGTTGGAGGTTCTCATAATGCTAATTTGGAGCAGTTCCATATCAGAATACAGATAGCATTATTCGGAATAATTTAACCGACAGCCCTTTGGGGCTTGGCAATGATATAACAACACACTTCACATCTGCATAAATGTTTGAAACCCAATTATCTAAAAACAAAACAACGCTCCTTTGTCCTCTTGCAAAAAAAAGAGTCAACAGCAAGTCTGTGATGTGCATACGTTTGTTGCTTGTAGGCAATTCAAAGCCAGAAGATCTGTGACTCCTAGCAAGCAGATGTTGCCTGCAGTCCTGTGGTTTCCCAATCAGTTGTGCATCTTGCATCCAGGAAGAGTGCTCAACTTCCAACAGCTCTCTAGGTGTACTTTTTTTAAAAACAAATGCTATTAAGCATGGCTCTCTTGAGTTGACACCAAGTGGAAATATCAGCACAACATTAGGAGATGCAGTGTCATTAAGTTCTAAATGTGGGACTCCTGAACTGGATTCAAAAAAGAAAAAGAAAAAAGAAGAAGAACCCAAATAAAGCTATTATCAACTTGATGCTTGGCATTTCGTGTGAATTAATGAGCAGCTTGGAAAAGTTGATGGCCCAGAGCATAGCCAAGGGCCATTAACCTCAGACAACCATTAATCCCCAGGAAGTGCCCTGTGACAAACAAAGTGAGCATGGCTAGTATGGGGATTTTTGTACAAATGTCATGTGCTAAATTTGTGTGGTGGGTATGTTTGTGCTTCTCTAGAGCTATTTATTGACTAGACTTTTTTATATTCTGTCACCATCTGCGGGATGTACAGCCTGAGGGTACTACACAAGAGACAAGGAGTCTGCCCAGCAAAGTCACAAATCCAAAGCCAGTCTGTTAAGAAAGAGACAACATCAGGATTCTAAGAATCAACCCCCGTGAAAAACTGGTGGATGGAAATATTGTGGGTCTACACCAGGATTGTCAAACTCGATTTCATTGAGGACCGCATCAGGGTTTTGTTTGATCTTGGTGGCCAGGGTGGGTATGGCCAGCTTGACATCACTTGTGTCAGGGATGTCTGTGGCGTCCTGAGTACTATGCCAGCGAAAACGGGCTCCCAATCTCTGTTTTCAGTTGCAGTCCTCTGCCAGTAACAACAGAGTTCGGGGGGTTGCACATATCACCCTGGGCCCTGTTTTGGCCACAACAGCCTCTGCCAGTGAAAACAGAGCTCCCTTTTCATTGGCAGAGGGTTTCTGGATGCTGTCATGGCCAAAAATGGGATCTGGAAGGGCATGCCCCCCAAGCTCCATTTTCGCTGGCAGAGGCACTATGGGTCAGTCCTTTGTTGTTTCAAGGGCAGCCCCATGGGCCAGATCTAAGCATCCCGCAGGCTGAATCTGGCCCCTGGGCCTTGAGTTTGACTGGTCTACACAGAGAGATGATACTGAGAGCTGGCCTACCAAAAGATGGATGAGAGCTCAGGAGAACCAATTGAATTAAAAAACAGAGTTATTCCCAGTCCTCTCAATTTGCTTTATCGGATAGTGCAGGTCGTCCTTGACTTATGACCATAATTGAGCTCAAAATGTATGTTGCTAGGCAAGACCATTGTTAAGTGAGTTTTGCCCTGTTTTATGACCTTTCTTGTCACAGTTGTTAGCTGAATCACTGCATTTGTTATGTGAGTAACACAATTGTTAAGTGAATCTGGCATCCCCAATGATTTTTGCTTGTCAGAAGGTCGCAAAAGCTGATCACATGACCCCGGGATACTGCAACCATCTAAATAAGAGTCAGTGGCCATCTTTCTGCATTTTGATCATGTGACAATGGAAATGCTGCGACGGTTCTAAGAGTGAAATATGCTCCTAAGTCACTTTTTTTCACTGCTGTTGTAACTTTGAATGGTCACTAAGTAAACTGCTGTAAGTCAAGGGCCACCTGTATAAGGTGGTGAACCTCTTTAGAGAAAGAAAGCATTTGGATGACTCTACCATGTGTTTCGGATTGTTTGGAGCCTTCTCCATGGATGCAAAGTAATTTGATAAGAATGTAAGTGATGTCTTGCTCTGTGTATGGGGCTGTGGGTCCTTTTGCTTCCCTGATGATTCTCTAGAGCTGTACTGTATTTTTGTTTTAATAACATGGTTCACAAAAGCTGTCTTCATATTAGATGGAAGTGGATCAATATGACTAACTACAGAAGAAGGTTAAGGTCAGACTTTCAAAATTAGTCTTTACAAGTCAACAATTTACCCTAAACAACTCTCTCTCTCTCTCTCTCTCTCTCTCTCTCTCTCTCTCTCTCTCTTTCTCTTTCTCACACACATTCACTCACACACACACACACACACACACCTTGTTTTATATTATTGTAGAGACATAACCGAAGTACTCTGTGGTAACAATTTCTCCTCAGGCTTGTAAGAAATCATTCCACCAAGACCTGTAAGCTTAGAATCCATAGTTGTTTTTCAAGGAAGGTATTCTAGCGGTATGACTGAGGGCAGGGAAAACACATCAAAAGCTATTTATGGGAGCTCATCTGAGAGGGCTGTAGATGTACCATAAATGTAGTGAGTTACACCGATAAATTAATTGTATTGAGAAATCTTTATTCCCACAAGTGTAGTTCTCTTCATGGAATAACAGTGAGCCAAATAACTGGGCTACTGTAAAGAAGAATAAACAAGAAACTTGCAAAAAAAAGAGAAAGAGCTACCCTTATATCAAATGGGCAGATTGTTGGGAAGAGGAGGGGATACATGAGAGCCAAGCTAAAAGGGCTCACGGCTCAATTCTCCAAATGCTGCAGTTCTGAAAGTGCTCGAAGGAAAAACATTTTACATATTTAAAGAAAGGCAAAATGCACTTTTTTTGCAAATACAAATTGAATATTAAATAAGTCTGATGTTTACTGGACAGAATCAAAGCTAAACTATGCTTTGAAAGATATATAACAGCTTAACCAGAGGTGGGATTCAGTGGGTTCTGACCAGTTCTGGAGAACTGGCAGTGGAAATTTTGAGTAGTTCGGAGAACCGGTAAATACCACCTCTGACTGGCCCTGTCCTCATCCATTCTCTGCCTCCCAAGTCCCAGCTGATCGGGAGGAAATGGGGATTTTGCAGTGGAATTTTACAGTATCCTTCCTCTTTCATGCCCACCAAGCCACACCCACCAAGCCATGCCATGCCCACCAAGCCACACCACGCCCACCAAGCCACATCCACAGAACCAGTAGTGGAAAAAATTGAATCCCACCACTGAGCTTAACCCTTAACCACAGACCCGAGGTCATAGTGACTGCAACATTTTCTCCAAAATGTTCGGAACACCCCTATTTTTAGAAATGGACTGTTCCACAGAATGTATAATATGTGTTCATTTCATCAATAAATGAAAATAGCAACTATACAAAGTAAATTCAACAACTTATCCCACCTATTATTTTCATACATGAAGAAAATTGTATGAACGGTCATTATGAGGAAATAGTACGTCTGTAGTTAAGGGTTAATGTGGAAAAAAAAGTCATGATATTTGGTGTTGGTTGTTACTTTTAGAACCCTACATGGCATGGGTCCAGGGTAACTGAGGAGTAGTCTCTCCCTGTTGGGACAAGCCCATCCCACTCACACCAGCAGAAGAGGTCTACCATGGATCCTATCTGCTAAGGAACTGAAGCAGCTGGGGTTAGGTAGAAGAGCCTTTTCTGAGTGGCCCCTTCCTTGTGGAACATTCTACCAGCAGAGATTTTAACAGATTAACAGAGTTGGGAGGGACCTTGTAGCTCTTCTAGTCCAACCCCTCACCCAAGCAGGACACCCTACACCAGTGATAGCGAACCTTTTTCTTATTACGTGGCAAAAATGGCGGCACGCATGCATATGCATGCCAGAAAGCAACCCCACACACACAACACACTGTGCATGCGCTTGTGCCCCCATTGGGCTGTTTTTTTGCCCTCCAGAGGGTTCCTTTTTGCCTGTTGAGCTGTTTTTCACCCTTTGGAGGCTTCAGGGAAGCCTCCTGAATGTGAAAAACGACTACGGGAAAATTGGAAGTTTGGGAACGGACTTCTGGTTTGCTTGTGGGGGCATTTTTTACCCTCCGGAGGCTTCAGAAAGCAACCTGAAGCCTCCGGAGGATAAAAAA
>JANHFT010001909.1:97700-113478 GCA_032467955.1 Pseudoxenodon macrops | reverse complement strand
CACCAAAGACAAATTCCTTGTGTGTCCAATCACACTTGGCCAATAAAGAATTCTGTTCTATTCTATTCTAGTTAAACAGACCCAAGCAAGATACTTTGCCTAGAGCTGTGATGGCAAACCTATGGCATGTGTGCCACAGGTGGCACGTGGAGCCATATCTGAGGGCATGTGAAGCATTGCCCTATATCAGCTCCAGTATGCACTGCCCAGCTGATTTTTGGCCTTCCGGAGGACAGGACAAGCCATTTTTGCTCTCCTGAAGCCTTCCTGAAGCCTGAGGAGGACAAAAAATGGCCCAACAGGCCAACTGGAAGTTCAGTGAGGCATGTGCACATGCACGGGGGGAGGACATTGTATTATGGGTGTGGGCACACACATATGCCCTTTTAACAGCCAAGCAGAAAAATGTTAGCCATCCTAACATCCTAGAGAGTGCCTTGAAACGCAACTATTATTTTCTTTAATGAGAAGTGACTAATATTGGCAGTCTCCTTTGTGTATGTTGATAGAAGGAAATTGGGGATTTCCAGGGATGAATATTTTGCCTAAATACTTTTCTTTATCAAAAAGGTATAGGATTAGCATAATATTATGCAAAACTAGAATGCATAAATTACATTTGTTCCATGGTTTTTTTACCTGTTATTTGTTGCTGCAAATGTTGCCTTCTAATAACCCTAGTACTGTTTGGCTGGTTTTCATTTATTTATTCGTTTAGTTCGTGTGTTTGCTTGTAGCAGCCTTGTGTATGAGGTTGGTATGGCAAGTCCATACAGATAGGTTGATGTATTTGATTTGTTGCTAGTTGAAGTAACCTGGGCTGACAAATGCTCTGATTACTGGCATTCAGTCAGAAAATTAGAATACAAGTCATTAAATTGTGAAAATAAGACAGTCAAGGAAGGTATACTTTACTTCTTTGTTTTTAATATTTTTAATGTATTAAAGTTACCCTTTTCCTCTTTTAAAGGGGAGACTGGAATAATGCAGCCACATTTCATGTCCATTTATAGAACCAGTGGTGGTATTCAGCCAGTTCTGTCCTGATCGTGCGAACCTGTAGGGCCAACTGCGCAAAGCCCTGCCCACCCACGCGGACATCATGACGTCCCTTTTTGCGATGATTTTGGGGCTCTGCGCATGCGTGGAAGGCTTTGATAGCGTGCACATTTACGAACCAGTAGGGAAGGGAAGTTAATACCACCCCTGTATAGAACATGCCTTTGTATGCTGACTGCACATTATTAGTCTGTTGATATATATGTCAATACAAATTCTATTTGTAGGCAAGGGAAAGATAATTGGAAAAGTGAAGTTAAGAAAAGAGAAGTCAACATAATAGAAGTCACAGGAAAGTGTGTGCTTCTCTGGTCTTCCTCAAATATCAGTTCTTGTGTTATTCCACAGCTCCACAAACACCCTTACTCTGGAGAAAGGAGATTTGCCATTTTGAGAGCCAGAAAGAACAGCCTCTGATTAAACTGCTCTTTTCTTTTAACCAGATACTGGATCCATTGGGAGCTCTCCCTCCTCCTTGTCATGGAAATAAGTTGCTGGAACCTCGACTGTGACCTTTCTTTCCAAATAACCAATCTATGAAGAAAGGAGTTTATCTTTCTTTTTTTATAAATAAATTGCATTGGGCTACAGCTTTTTAAAGACCACCTTACTTTAAGGCAAAGGAAGCAGTCACTTTTGGCAGCAGATAGTGATATGTGGTGGCAAGCTGTTGGAGGAGCAAGTCAGTCCCTTGTCTTCAACTCAGTGGATAATAGTCCCAAAAAGAATTTTAACTGAAGAGGAGGGAGAGATAGATTACATTTTTGACTATATAGAAGTGCTCCATAAAAATGGACAAAACTGGATGTCCTGAAAAATTAGTGCCTTCCTAGATTTGATGTGAATTATGGGATGGTGTGATGCAATGTGTACTTGGAGAAGGAGTGGAGGGAGGGGGATTCCAGAAAGAACACCGCAGTTTCCCAGGAAGGAGCCCAAATTAAGAGAGTGCACAGACCTGAGCTGGATGTGGGAGGGAGGAAGAGGTTCAGGGTACCTACCCATAGCTAAAATCTCTCAGGAAATATCTATTAGGTTAGAATGTTATAGCTTTAGTTTGACAAGATTAGGTCCATTAGGTGTAAGAAAATAAAGAATCGAACTTGATAGGATTTCACAGAGCTGTCTTTGGGCTGGACCTGACAGATGGATCTGGCAATGCTTCAGTTGCGGGCTATGAAGTAACAGCTATAGTAGGCAAAGTAGAAAGCAGACCAGATTAGAACTGTAGCATAGGTTATGGAAAGAGGAAGGAGGCAGGGAATCTGGGGAATATCTCAAAAAGTGGCTAAAGAAGCATGCCAGTAGTTGTGAGTGAGAGATGGCAGCCTAAAGAAGGAGATAGAAGAGAGAGGAAAAGATCAAACTTTGTTTGTATTCAGCAAATTGGAAAGGAAGAGAGGTGGCAGCAGATAGATGGCACAGCCAAGAACAGAAGTCAGAAAGCCCAAAGTGCTATCAAACCTTAATATGTGTGTGTGTGTGGGGGGGAAAGTATGGAAACAGAGAGTCTTGAACATCTGCTCCCATGAACTGAACAGCTACTCTTGGCTGATGTTTGTATTTCAAAAGAAGCTGCCATCTACATGTTTATCGATCACAATTTTAGATTGTTTAAATGTTTCTGGCATGTAAGAAAGCTAGTAGCTACACTGCCAAGATTTTATTAAGTTAGTTATTTGATTCCACAGTTTCACTTAAAAAGAAATTATCTAAGTGGATTAATATGGCACAAAATTAAAGCTGCCACAATAAACAACACATTAGGACAGCTTGGCCAGATAAATATTTTGTTAAGCTTTCAGCGCTCAATGAAGACCCACATGTTCTCCCAGACTTGAGGTTGAACTAAGGCTAATCTGTTCAATATGATGCAATTTTGCTTTGATGTATTAGCTTTTATGATTCTATATGGCTTTATTGGATTGCATTATTACATCCTGTTTTGGGACTACTTTTAATCAAAAACTGGCTAAAACAATATAAACAAGTCACATTTGAAAGTGGTAAGTAAATAGAAAGGAATTCATTGGTGCCACAAAGGTGCTAACCTTTGTTTAAGAAAAAAAGTTTTCTTCAGAAAAGTTCCTTCTTAGTCGTTGCATGTCCAGGTGAGTCAGCAGAAGAAACAGGTTCCCTTTTGATGCACCTACCTGTATGACTAGTTGGCCTGCCCTATCTCCTCTGGAGGCAGAACACTTTTGTATTTACGTGAATTATTCATCATGCTAGGTTAAACTTTGTTCCTTTTGTTAATTCTGAATTCACTCTGGGTTTTCCCCAGTGATATACAACGGCATTTATTGCTTGGTCCTGAATCTTTGGGACCGTAATTAAATCACTGTGATTTTGCATTTACTATTTGTTGATGTGTGTGTGTGAATTGTTTAACCCTTAACCACATATGTAATATTTCATCATAATGACCGCTCATACAATTTTCTTTATCTATGAAAATAATAGATGGGATATGTTGTTAAATTTACTTTGTACAGTTACAATTTTCATTTATTGATCAAATTAATGAATTTTATATATTCTATGGAAGGGTCCATTTCTAAAACTAGGGATGTTCCAAACATTTTGGAAAACTGTTGCGGTCATTATGACCTCAGGTCTGTGGTTAACGGTTAATATTCTTCCTCTTGGGGACTCTAGTTATGCCTTCAAAATAAAATGGAAAGCAGCCATTCCATACATAGAATTCCAAATGAAATCAACACAACTAATCTAGTTAAACTATTTAATATATTGTCTTCTTGAATAAACTCTTTGGTTTCAATGCAGGCTCATGTGTAAAGGATAATTTAATAAATCACCTGGGCCTTCTGCTTGGATGTTTACAGTCTGATTTCCACCACCACCCTTCTTCCTCTTACTTCTCATTCTTCTTTCCTCTGAAAGTCTGACTAATTGTTCTTTGGCCCAGTTATGATGTCTGAGATCAGAAAGCATCCAGGCCCTAAATTCAACTTTCTAATGACCTCTGGAGGAATTACACAAACACACTGTATTCACTGGTTGTGCTTTTTAAAAATAGAAATGAAGTTATATGGGAGAGGTTTTATTGGGAAAGAAAAATTAATTCTATCTATTCGGGTGTTGTAGCACATTATGATAGAGTGTCAAGCCTGGAAGGGACTTTGCTGCTCATCTACACAAGTCTCTTGCCCTGGGCAGAAATCCACTGCTACACCATCTCTGGCAGTTGACCATCAGCCTCCATTTAATTGAGTCAATTTATCAGCTGCCTTAGCATGCTAAAGCTATGGGCCTGTCACAGCATGGAAATTAAATGAACACAGTAGTGCAATGCTGCATTTAATGGGTTGCACTCCCTAATAAGCAGGAAGCAGTTGAAAAGGTCTGGCTTGCTTTGTTGGGACTTGCTCGTGCTTCTACTGTTTGCTAGATGCCAAAGTTAACAGGAAGGATAAAATTATTGGAAGTTGACAAACCTTCAATAGGCAGAGTATATTTTGCTAACCAGTGTAGAACAAAAGTTAAGTCCTCCTCACATCAGGATTCAATTTCCCCCCACTCAGATCTATCCCTTTGAGAGGAGTCCTGGGAACTATACTCCACAAAGTGAATTTAAACTAATTAGAGTTAATGATTATAACTCATCCATTTATTTTTATCCATGTCAAAGTGGCAATTTGTGAAGGGACTCTAGAAACACTGAATGTCTTGCATCACACCTGCTTGGTGAATTCCTGATTTAGTGCAAAGGTACAAAGTATATATGTTCATTATAGTGTTGTGTATATTCACATAGCAAATCTAAAGCGGAAAAACAGTTGCATGCATAGCCTAATGGGCTTTCTAAGTAAAATAGGAAATACGTTCTCAAAAGCAATTCCCCCCCCACTGAATTAGAGGACAACTTGCATTTAACTGTTGCAGCATCTGTACCCTCTGGATGTAATGGGAATGCAGTTGTCTCCAGACATTCCAACATAGCTTAGAAGGATGACAGAACCAGAGCTGGTGAGAAGTTTCATAGACCACATCAGAAGGAAGTTCTGCTTACAATAAGCAGGAAGAAAGGTTTTGTTTCTAGTTACTGGATTTCATTAACAATGTATTCAACAATTGCATGCTAACAGTGTGACTCAGGGATTTTTTTTTCACACAGCAAAGCCAACATCCTGATACAATTGATGTATCACATTGTAAAGCAACAATAGGTGGGATTTTTTTTTTAAGTCTAAAATCTACAGCAGCGTTTGTCAGTCTGATGTCCTCAAGATGTTCCGGAATTATTATCTCCTAGAATTCAAGCAATTGCTGACTGGCAGTTTGAGGAATTTAATCCCCACAGATCTGAAGGCAATTAGGTCAGAAAAATCTGTGTGATGTCTTTCGTTCTTGGGGCTAGTTGTAGTACATAAAGGTTTTAATGCAGTCCCATTTCTTCACCTTTATCAAAATTCATTTTGTTAGTAAACTAACATTTAACATTGTTTTTTAAAGCCAGGATAAATGGGAAAGAATTGAGGAGGAAAATTAATTTACGGAGAAAAGGAGAGAAACTTAAGAACAATTGGTAGTTTTTGGTTATCTTATTTCTTTAGTTTTTATACTAAAGGCTTGGTGTCAAACTTGTCATTCTTCCTTGGCTCACCTACATGCAGCTTTTGATTCATTTTTAGTATATTTTTGGAAGGTCCATTGTAACTGAACAATTGGTAAGTGATTGGCCATAAGTTGAGGACTCTTTGTATACCTGCTTGATATGTTGTATAATCGTGTTTTGATATAGCAACAAAGATGTTATAAAACAAGAAGGGTTGCATGCTTCTTAATCTTGTTGAGTGTTATGCAAAGCAATGGGTGGAAGAAGAAGAAAAGTGATAGAAGGAAATCAGCTGATGTAGTCATAACAACTATTTCCCTACCAGTGGCTTAATGTCTCCCTCTGAACTACATTAAAACCAATGACATTAGAAAAAAACAAATCCATACAGGTATGCATGAAAAGAACACAAACAAAATGCTTCCAGGAACACAAATCATTTTCCACTTAAAGTATTGTCTAGAGTCTTTTATCATTTTGACAAATGTATCTTGTCTTTTTATGTACACTGAGAGCACATGCACCAAAGACAAATTACTTGTGTGTCCAATCACACTTGGCCAATAAAGAATTCTATTCTATTCTATTCTTACACCAGGGGTGGATTCTAACTTACCTTGCCGCTGGTTTCCTGCCTCCCACGCCTTGTGGGCGCGCAGTAGAAAAAAAATCGACATAAAAAAAGGCTGAAAACAAGATGGCGACGTATGCGCAGTGCCGAAAACTCGGCTTCTGCGCGTGCAGAGAAGAAAAAATACCCAGAAAAAATGAAACCCCCCCTAAAAAAAATTCAAAAAAAAAAAGATGGCAGTGTCCACGGACCAGAACCGGCTCCGTGACATCACCAGCGGCTTACTACCTACTCTATAGAACCAATCCGAACCGGTAGGAAGCCACCTCTGCTATACCCTTGTTTTACTTTATCTACCTTGAACTTTTAAACATGGTCATTGTTACCAGTTTTCCCCTCGCTCACTTATTTTAATATCCCCCTTCCCCACATTTTGCCTCATGAGATGCAGACAGCCTATCGACCATTGGAAAGACTGCAAAAAGCCCATCAACAATTTGCTGTCTGCAGCTCTTAAGGCAAATCTTTGGGGAGTTATAAGAAATTTTATTTTCTGCTTCCAGTTGAGTGGGAGGGGGGAAACCCCTGTGCATATACCATTAATTAAATAGGTCGGTAACTCTCTGGAGATGCTGCTGCCCTGAAAAGTTATCTAATTGAGACACTTTCCAATCAACCAAGCAGATGACCATAAATGAAACCAAGGTAGTGAATTAAGTAGTACTATCACATCAACCAAATCATGTGGGATGCACATACTGTATGTATGATTCAGCTCCTAAACTAAGTCAAGCAATATAGTTACTGAAAGCTAAATGAAGACTTTTTTGATTCTCAAAATGATTTATGGAATATATACATCAGTGGTTCTCCAATATTTTATCTCCTGTATTGCACCTATGCAAGCTTGCTTGAAGATGTAGTTCTATATTGGGAACTCAGGCAATATCAGCCTTTGACATTTTTATTTTTTAACGGTGGTCTCTGGAGCCTAATTTTAAACAAGCTTATGGAAAATCAATAGTGCAATTTCTTGCCAATTTGTGGTAGGAAACACATAAAAAACGAAATCTAAGTGGTATATGAGACTCAGCACATTTTTGTACATCGTGTCTTCTTGCATATCCATGGTTCTTATGAAAAAGTATAACAAAACTTTCAAATGTTGCTTGAAGGGAACATTTTTTTTAGAATAGTACAACTCAATATCTCTTTCTGAAGACCCCAGTATATGCTTGAGAAAAGTCATTTTTCAGAGTGTGATGGGTGGCATATAGATTTAATATATACCACCAATATACCTGTGTGTGTGTGTGTGTGTGTGTGTGTACACACACAAACCCATATACACACATATTTTATATACATAATATATATAAATAATTGATATATAGAATAAATATATTATTTTAGCTGATAAATAAATAAAGATTCCAATATGCTTCATAGCTACTTGTTATGCATGTTATTATCCCCTAAAATTAACCCTTGTTATATTTCCTAGGGGTGTTAAAATAAATAAAACAGAGGACACCTAAAAGAAACAAAACCTCTATGGATAATTAGCAATGAAAGAAGCTGTAACCTTAACAAATACCTTTCTTGCGTTATGGCATGTTCTCAGCCAATATTTTTCACTCTTTCCCTGAATTACACTTTTATCACCATGTATTAGGATGCAGTGGCTCAGTAGCTAAGACGCTGAGCTTGTCAATCAGAAAGGTCAACAGTTTGAATCCCTAGTGCCGCATAATGGAGTGAGCTCCCGGCTTCTGCCAACCTAGCAGTTCGAAAGCATGTAAAAATACAAGTAGAAAAATAGGGACCACTTTGGTGGGAAGGTAACAGCATTCCATGCACCTTCGGTGTTTAGTCATGCCGGCCACATGACCATGGAATTGTCATCAGACAGTTTCTAAGCTCTTCGGCTTAGAAACAGTGATGAGCACTGCCCCCTAGAGTTGGGAACAACTAGCACGTATATACGAGGGGAACCTTTACCTTTTTATTAGAAGCATTTAGAACTTGATATTTTGACCCACGGCAATGCAATGCTTCTTTCAGGTAGCTCATTCACTGCCCAAAAGCAATTCTAATGACTTGGACATTGTAGCACATACAAAAAAACAACAACCCTAGCTTGAGTGCATATTAGCCAGCTCATTCCTTACTACGGAACCAACCATAGCAAAGCTATTTGCTTTGATCACATGGAAAAAGCTGAATATATTGGAAATCAGTTAATTCTGACAAACGCCCTTTTAAGTTCTGGAGAACTGCCTTGTAGGTCTGTTTACGTCTGGTACCAAAAGTGTCCTGCTAGGAAAATTTTATTCCACCCAACTGTTATATCAAAACTGATGTTCTTTCCTGCCCCCTGGATGGATCATCTTTCAGATTATTCTTTACTATTTTTCTTTAAGAGGAAAGGATTCAGATCTGCATGCTTAAACATATGGAATTTGTTCATGTGCCTTTGGCATGAAAGTCACAGAAAGCATATTTTAAGAATAAATAAAAATGCATAGAAAAGTCAGACTAGCTTTGACTTTACCCAAAGCTGTATTATTGTCACAATTCATTGGTTGTTCTTCAGTGTGATCTTTCCTAAAAGATTCAATGGATTTTGCTTCAAATGGGGTGTTTTATGGCTATGTGTCATGCTAATAAAATATTCCCCAAATGGAATGGACATTGCTAATCTTATTATATATTGTGGGTACCCTATTAATTTTTATTTTTTTATTTGTGTCAGAAGCACTTACAAACCATAGACATATGAGATTCAACACTGAGTGAATAAAATAGGTATAAAATAGGTCATAGAAATACAGCATGTGTAAATATATATATATATTAAGAGAAGCTAACTTAGAACAGCAGATTAAATATACTTGATGATGGTAAATGTGATTTTACCGAAACGTTGTGCTAATGGCACCTTTGATTCTACACGGGAAAGAACCCGAACAACAAAATACCTACATATATATATATATATATATGAGCCATATCGACAGCATTTGTGGCAAGCCATCCTGCTCCATTTTGGATGCTGAATGGAACACAGTGTGCAACACAACCACCAACCAATCTATGTATCCGTAATTATTGTAAATATGTACTATGTAACTGAACAGTACAAACAGTATAGCCTCATATTAATTCCCAAAGCCTGCCTCAAACCACTAATTACCTTATTAATGAAGCAATTCCTTTGGTCTGAGTTTATAGTCTGAATTAAAGCCATCAATAATTTGTGTATCTTAGCCACTGCAGCTGCATCAGTCTTAGTCATCGGAAAGGCTTTCAGAGCAATTATTACATATTTTAACTCTTGTATGGTTTTATATTTGTATTCCTAAGCCACCCAAAGGATATGAGAATGGGCAGCTATAATCAATTTAAAATAATAATACAAACAATCTACTTTGCCTTTCCAGAGGTTTGAATTTAAATGTGGTAAAAACTGCTGGGACTATCAAGTTGAGAAAGTTTTCAAAAATAAGCACGTTAAAATCTTATGGGACTTCCAGATTCAGGAAGCATTATTGTTCATAACATGCCTGATACAACAGTTATCGAAACGAAGAAAGTCTGGTTCATTGATATTGCTATTTTGGGTGATATTAGGATTGAGGAAAAACAATTGCTGATTAAAGTTGAACACTTAAAGAAAAAAAAATTCCATTGAGATACCAATCAATGATTGAAGCCTCCTGGAGTGATACCTAAAGGACTTCCCCAATATCTGGGAATATTGAATTTATCAGACCCTAATTTTACAAATAGACCTGCTTTGAACTGCCTATAATCTTAGACACCTGTCTTAATAATTCTTAGGTCCTAAATAAATTATTAAATTTCCACCAGTCTTAGACTGTGAACCTAACTGTAGATTACCCACATATCATAATCTACAATAAGTAAGTAATGTCTCCTCTCATCTTTTGACAACTCAATGAAACCTATCTGAATATTATCCCATAATCAGGTACCACATGGTAAGGCTTAATGTGAGACACAAAGACCTTTACTCTTAGAATGTTGTAAACAATTGATTACCACACTCTTAGAATTTGGTGGAATGACAAAACCAAGCCAATACTGAAGGAAACTACACTTCAAAGTGTCCTTACCTTTGTAATGAAGGAAATGTAGATATCGCAATATTGTCATAATTGCTGTCAGTTTGTTTGTTTGTTTGTTGTTTTAATTCTCACTATACATGATTTGTAACTATAATTTTAGATATGATTACTTGATATCGTTTTACACACTTTTACTTGGCTGTAATTTTAGAAGTGATCATATTTAATATAATTTTAGTTATTTCCATTATAATTAAATGTATACTATACCCTGATTAATTGTTCTAAGTTTCTCATGAACATTTCTTACGATCTTTGTTTTCAGTAGCAGTGTAACCATCCCTATTAAAGATGCCATGAGACCCTGTTAGAAACACTTTTCCAACGTCTCTACTTACCTGCCAAATCTTAATTTTCATTGATTCATCACTTCCTGTTATGATGCGTAACTGAATAAATCTTCATCTGCCAAACCAGCCTGCACAAAACCAGCACATAAATTCATTTTAAAGCTTGAAACTGAAGAAGAAGAGAAAAAAAAAATGACTACAATGGAACAATTACAAGTGGGTTCAGTTTAGAGCATTTCATTTGATGATTATAGGCATAAATGTGTCCAGGGATAATAAATATAAATCTGCAGGAATACCATCATATCCCTAAAATAAGCCAGAATATTAAGACAAATGTGAAAGTTTAGAGAATTAGGGGCGGAGGGCCCACTTTATGATCGTCATTAAACCAAAGATTAGCTAATGTAGTATTGATGTCTCACTAAGAGAAATCAAATTAAAGTCTAGTGTGCAAGTGTCTTTGATTAATTAATGTTTTTAGTGACAGTTGCTTTAACATAAATTTTCTTTAATGCTACAGAATGCAACCATTCATCAGCACAATGGCTCTATCATTCCTTTTAGCAGATTATGCAGTATGTGAACGCAAGGTAACCAAGGCTTACATGCAATTCCAATTGCAAGCAGAACTTTCTCTTTCTCAGGAAGCCAACAAATTCCTTTGAATTATTTATCCTAATAATTACACATTTACATGTGCATCGCATTAGAAATCAGCTTCTTCTTAACCCACCCACAAATTCACAAAATGTAAAATAGATGCTTCTTAATAATATTCTTCGACTCTCTTTTAAAGTACAAATTGCTCTGTAGCTCTTTGGCCATTAATGGCTAAATTGGAACATATTTGCAAATTGGAAATATCTGTCCTAATCTCCTGAAAGGAATGTCCCTGTACTTTCAAATCTGACATTGACATTCCTGGCGCCTATTCATCTATTTAGAATATTCACATACTGTGCTTTTCAGTCACAGAGCAGTTAACAAAGCAGTATTGAACCAGAATGTTGAATTACTTCTATAATTTAGAAAGCAGAGGAAGGAAAGAAGGAAGGAAGGAAGGAAGGGAAGGAAGGAAGGAAGGAAGGAAGGAAGGAAGGAAAGAAGGAAGGAAGGAAGGAAGGAAGGAAGGATGTGGACAAGGCAAAAAGATATATTCCTGGAGCACACCCAGATTCCCACTGTTCAACGAATTATCAGGGAAGGCAACATGACCTACAAGTAATGTGCCAGCCTCTCTTTCTTTCTTTATTAATTCATTTTATTTGCAGCCCATCATGCATTCGCTACTATCCTTGTCTGCTGTATGCTGATCATGACTACTAGCTGATCACAGATAGAATGCCCGGATAACAACTGAGTCACTGGAAAAAGCTTACATTGTCCTTCCCTGTTGACTTTCTAAAGGATAGAATAGTTGACTGATAAAAGGTCTGAGAGAGGGGAGGGGTGGGCATTGGCTGGCATAACAGGGGTTGTGGGCCTGCTTCTGCTAAGCTGAGAGTTTTCTAAGGAACCTTGGGGATAAAGGAGAGCAAGTCAGGGTTATCCAAACATGCATTCACTCCTCAAAATCCCTCTTGAATGTATGCTGAGGTCTTTGGAGCAAGACTCAATAGAAGACATGTGCCTCTTCCTACGAGTATATATTAAGATGCTGGAGAAAGGAAGATAGTATAAGATACTGGTGCTAAGCAACCAGTAAGCCCCCTCAAAGTAGGTGCCAATAATAATCTCTTACAGCACACTCTCAAGGATTTTTGTCACATTACAGTCAACAAGAAATGCTTAGAGCACTTCTGGAGGAAGACAAAGAATGAGGCCAACGAAGCACAGGTGAGAGCCGATATTAGGACACACCTTGTGGCAATAAGAGCAATGAAAGTATACTTACATCTCCACCCTTACTGCAGCTGTAGATAACTTCCCAGAGGTCCCTCCTGGGTAAGGAGGAGCTGGGGCAGCCCTTGCAGGGTTGCTGTGAGGAATATTCTCAGCACCTGTCAGAGAAAGTCACACAACTTCGCTCAGGATTGGACTCTGATGGGAAGAGATGCCTCGGATGTGGCTGGGACACAACTCAATCCTGTTATCTGGCAGGAGTTTAAGGCAATTAGTACTGGCGAAGTGGACAGTGTCCCCCATGGCTGTATTTGTGTGCTGGATGAGTGCCTTTCCTGTTTGGCCAAGCTCTCCCAGGAAATGGCATGAATAGGGTTCAAGAATAGTTAATGCCTCTTTGCAGAAAGAGGTGCTACTGTCTTACCTTGAAGGAGGAGGCCATACAGGTAGTCCTCAGCCTACTACCACAACATGAGCCCCAAATTTCTGTTGTTAAGTGAGGCATTTGTTAAGTGAAGTTTGTCCCATTTTACAACCTTTCTTGCCTCAGTTGTTAAGTGAATCATTGCAGTGGTTAATTTATTGGCACAGTTCTTAAGTGGATCTGGCTTCTCTGTTGACTTTGCTTGTCAGAGGGTTGCAAAAGGTGATCACATGAAGCCAGGACAGTGCAACCATCATAAATATGAACCAGTTGCCAAGTACCTGAATTCTGAGCACATGATTATGGGTGATGTTGCAACGGTTGTGTGAATAACAGTCATAGGTCACTTTTTTCAATGCTGTTATAACTTTAAATGCTCACTAAAAGAACTGTTGTAAGTTGAGGACTACCTGTATTTTTACCTGTAGCAGTTTTAGACAGCTTCTGTCCAGCCTCCAACTTTCCCTTTTTAGGTTTAGAGAGACTCTGATTAAGCAGATTATTGGGACCCTTTTAAATCTAGATTCAGGTTGGGATACGGTACAAAGATGGCATTGGTCTCCCCTGCAGATGACTTCTGGAGGGCTCAGGATGATGGTGATGCAACCTCCAGGTTCTCCTGGATCTCTTTCAACACCCTCAACCATTTATTTCTTCATTTGAATCCTGCCTTTATTATTTTTACTCAAAGCATTGAATTCAATACACCTTCCTCCTCCTATTTTCCCCACAGCAACAACTCGGTGAGGTGAGCTGAGAGAGAGAGCAACTAGCCCAAAGTTACCTAGCTGGCTTTCATGCTAAGGCAAGGCATGAACCCACAGCCTCCTACTTTAGTGCCTTAACATCAGATCAAACCAATCTATCTTTCTGAATTGGCTTCAGGATTTGGGAGTGGGGGACATTATATTACAATGGTTTTCTTCCTTCCTATGTAGCTGGTTCCAGTTGCTGTTAGTGGGGATGGAAAGGTCAGGAACAGAGGTGGGTTCCTGCCAGTTCAGACTGGTTCACTAGAACCGGTAGTGGGAATTTCCCCCCGCTTGCCGAACCGGCAGTGACAGCCGGCTGGACATGCCTCCAAACCGGTCCTCTGGCTTGAAATCCATCCACCGGAGCAAAATGTAATCAAAAATAATGCTTTATGCATGTGCAAAGCCTCCTGCGCATGCACAGACTTATTTTAACCCGGGAATGACGGGGAAAACACATACTTCCGGCATGACCCAGAACTGGTAGGGAAGGTAAGTAGAACCCACCCGTGGTCAGGAACTTAGGCCCCTGAATATGAGATGCCTCAGAGTTTGAGCCTTTTGCCTCTCCTCTTTAACATCTACACGAAACCAGAAATGATCACCTGATAACATGAGGTACCCAGCCACACCTCTCCACTCTAACTGGACAAGGAATGCTGTTGCAATGCTGGATGAGTTTCTAGAGCAGGGCTGTCAAACTCCCGGCCCAAGGGCCAGATGCATCACGTGCTGGACACGTGATGCATCAGCTTCAACTCAACTCTGGCAAGACAGAGCGGTTCTAGGTTTCAGGCACAGGTGATAGTCGCCTAGTGTTCAATTTGGGAGCCCTCTTATGACTCACGGTGTCTGTTTATTGCTAGCTGTGGCCAGGGAAGCCTTTATACAGAAGTGCCTTGTGCATCAATTGGCTGGGTTCCTGGACCAAGAGACTTCCTTCATGGTCACTCATGTCTTGATCATTTCCCGTTTGGATTACTTCAACCCACTCTACATGGGGCTGCCCTTAAAAAACACCTGGAAGTTACAACTGGTCCAGAATGTGGCAATGATGGGTGCCCATAGTTTATGCTACTGTTCAGTGGTGGGTTTCACTTACCTTTGCTACTGGTTCTGGAACGGGAGTGCACATGTGCAGAGCATTCTTGATGATGTCCAGCCACCGCTGCTACTGGTTCGCTTGAACCAGCCCAAACTGGTAGAAACCCACCCCTGCTCCTGTTATACAAGCTGCATTGGTTGCCAGTTTCCTTCCAGTGCTAATTATTACCTTTAAAGCCATGTATGACACGGGACCTTGTTATCTGTGGGACTGCCTTCCCTAAAAAAATATTCCAGTCCTATTAGGGTGGGCATACTCTTAGCCTCCTCCTTTACATGTTGTCATCGTATGGGACCTAGGAATCATGGCCTATGGAACATCCGTCCCCCTGAGATTTGTCAGCCCCCCCCCACCTTTTTAATCTTCTGAAAAACTCTTTAAGAACTGCCTTTCTACCACCACCACCCCAAGCAGTGGGATAGGGTGAAATTGATGAGATAAAGGTCTTGTAAGCTGCATGTGAAGGTTTAGCTGTGATGCCAGGATTTCAGTTCAGTTTGAACACTTGTGGTTTTAATATAAGTAGTCCTTAACTTACAACAGTTCACTTAGTGACTGAATTTACAACGGCACTGAAAAAAGTGACATTTTTTGCACTGATGACTGCTGCAGCATCCCCATTGTCATTCGAATGCTTGACAACTGACTCACATTTATGAAGGTTATCATGTCCCGGGGTCACGGGATCCCCTTTTGTGACCTTCTGACAAGCAAAGTCAATGTGGAGAACACTTAACAACCGTGTTACTAATTTAACAACTGCAGCGACTCACTTAACAAATGTGGCAAGAAAAGTCGTAAAGTGGGACAAATTCGCTTAACAAATCTTTCACTCAGCAACGTAAATTTTGGGCACAAGTAAACTCGGGGACTGTCTATACTTTCATTGAATCTACCGTGTTTCCCCGAAAATAAGATGGGGTCTTGTTTTCTTTTGACCCCCGAAATAAGTGCTTGGCCTTATTTTTGGGGAGGTCTTATTATTTTTGAGGTGCAGGAGGC
>JANHFT010001909.1:54723-66503 GCA_032467955.1 Pseudoxenodon macrops | reverse complement strand
TATGTTCAGCAGTAACTTAATACTGTCTATCTTGTATTTGGTTCTCATTGTATGTATCCCTATTTTCCCCAGTTTCACCATATCCTGATCTTTCAATATAGCATTCAGATCTACACACACGACTGTTTTATTGGAGGATAGATGGGCATGTGACAATGTTGTCTTCTTAGTAATACATGGCAGTGATTTACCACTGTCAAATTTTCAATTTAATAATAACAGAACAAAGTTGGAAAGGACCTTGGAGATCTTCTAATCCAACCCTGTGCTCAAGCAGGAGACCTTATATCCATGAAGGCGAACCTATGACACATGTACCACAGGTGGCACACAGAGCTATATCTGAGAGCACATGGGATGTTCCCCTATGTCAACTCCAGCATGCATGTGCATGCTGGCCAGCTGACTTTTGCTCTTCCAGAGGCTGGGGGAGGCCATTTTCACTCTCCCCAGGTTTCAAGAGGGTGAAAAATGGGAGTTCCGGTCCAACCGGAAGTTTGGAAAGGAACCTACGGTTGGCCCGTTTGCCTGCTTTTTGCCCTCCCCATGCTTTGGGAGGCTTTCTAGGATCCTGGGGAAGGCAAAAATAGCTTCTCCCCCCAGGGAGGCCCTCCGGAGGCAGGAAATGCCCCATTTGCCAACTTCCTGTTGGACCGGAAGTCCCAATTTTTTGCTGTCCCCAGGCTTCAGAGTCTTTCTAGGAGCCTGGGGAGAGCAAAAATGGCCTTCACCCAGAGGTCCTCTGAAGGCATGAAATGGCCCCTTTGCTGACTTTCAGTTGGACCAGAAGTCCCATTTTTTGCTCTCCCCAGGATTCAGAACCTTTCTATGAGCCTGGGGAGGGTGAAAACAGTCTTCCTCTCTGGAGACCCTCCGGAGGCCGGAAATGGTCCATTTCGAAGTTGGCAAATGGGCCATTTCCAGCCTCTGGAGAGCCTCCAAGGAGGTGAGGAAGGCCACTTTTGCCCTCTCCAGACTCTTAGAAAGGCTCTGGAGCTTGGAGAGAGCAAAAAACAGGCCTTCCTCACCCCCTCTGGAGGCTGAAAATAGCCTCTGGTTTCTCCTGGTGGGCCCAGAAGGCCCACACATGTGCACCAGACCTGAGCTCACGTGCCCACTGATATGGCTCTGCATGCCACCTGTGGCATGCATATCATAGGTTCGCCATCACTACCCTATATCATTTCAGACAAGTAGTTGTACAATCCCTTCTTAAAAGCCTTGCAGTCATTTCTTTGCAAGAAAGCTTGCATGCCAAAGATTTATTCTACAGCTTTATTCTACAGATTTGCCACTTGGTACTTAACCAAGTCTAATCCTGCTTTATACTGAGATCAGCTAGGTGCTGTTACTTTTGAATGACAAACAGAACCTTTTTTAAATGTAGGTTTCCCCAATCTTTTTCACACATTGTGTAGGCTTCTGGAAACCCCTCATTTGCTATTTTATATATACAAGGCTTCTTATTTCCAAGACCTATCAGAATGTTGCTAAATATTCTGTCGCTTCCACTAAGATGTAGTTGGAAAATCGACAGTTTATCACAGCAATCTTTCTTTCTCTCTCTCTCTCTTCCCATACCTTCCTGGTAATCTCCACCTGACCTGTTCTGGTTGCTAAGGGAAACTAAAAGACTGCCAAATAAGTAGCACTCAGATAAGAAACAAATGTAGGGCATTTGCTCATTAGTGTATCTTGCATTCATTTCTTTGCTATAACAATTGAAAAATGCCTTTCCTCTCAACTTTCATTTTTGTTTTTCTTTTGTTACTAAATGAATGCATACTGCTAGCTTCTGGTCAGTTCACATCCACAGGTAATATGATGATTTTCCTTTCATTTTGTAGACTTGCCTAGACAGAAAGCGTGCGTGCCCAAGATTGCATACTTCTTTCTTTCTTTCTTTGTATAATGTAGGCTTTGAGCTATGTTGATAACTATAGTTATTATAAGTAACTAACTGTAAGAAACTCTCCTTTAGGTAATGCGCTCTTTACAGTCAAAATGTAGCTGGGTCTCCGAAGGAACTCTTAAAAGCTGAGCAGTGTTCCAATATCTGTCACAGCCCACTTTGTGGGCTGCCACAAAGAAAAGGGGGTCTACCTATTCTCCAAAGCTCCAGAAGGCAGGATAAGAAGCAATGGATGGGGATGAATCAAGGAGAGAAACAACCTAGAAAAAAGGAGAAATTTCTTGATAGTTAGAATAAACCAGTGGGACGACTTGCCTCCAGGAGTTGTGGGTGCGCCAACACTGGAGGATTTTAAGAAGAGATTGGACAATCATTTGTCTGCAAGAGTATAGGACAGTGATGGCTAAACTTTTTGCCATTGCATGCCAAAAGCGGGAGGGGTGGAGCTCAGGGAGGTCACGCACACGCATGCCCGCACCCTTAATGCAATGCGCTCCTCCAGCACATGCATGTGCTGCCCCCCACTGATCCCACACACACATGCGCACAGGCCTCACTGTAGCCTCAGATCTTCCAGTTGTCCCGTTGTGCCATTTTTCACTCTCCCCAGGCTTCCTGAAGGGTGAAAAAGGGTTCCCCCCCTGCCCTCTGGCTGGAGCTGACATAGGGCAATGGCTTGCGTGCCCTCAGATATGGCTACGTTTGCCACTTGTGGCACGCATGCCATAGGTTCGCCATCATGAGTATAGGATTTCCTGCTTGAGTAGGAGGTTGGACTAGAAGACCTTCAAGGTCCTTTCCAACTCTGTTATTCTTCCCATCAGCTTTTTATTACATTTCCAGTGATACACACACCTTCCACAGACCACTGATATCCTTGTGAGTTGATCATTCTCACGGATAAAACACAAACATTGCAGAAGAGGTTAACTGCCAGCTGTTTTACCTGGCCAGCTACTCCAGCCAAATGCAGTGTGTTACCAGTAGAAAGCACAATACTAAATCACACACAGCCAGGTTATCTAGGGAGTAAGGACTTTCACTTGGTTTACTTTGTTTCAAAAATGCTGGCCTTGACATCGAAAGAAAACCCAGTGGTCTACTAAGAGCAGCAGTTGTCACTGTGCAAGATAGCAGAGTAACAGATTATGCCCCAAAGATCAATTAACCGAGTTCAAGCACACTTTTGGGGAAGGATTTGAATGAGGTCCTTCATCCACCAGTGTAATATAAACAGTTTTCGTGAATATTGGGCCGAGCTGTTTTTCTTTGAATTTTTGCCTCTCAACTGTAGTTGAACTGGCCATCTGAGAATTATTAAATTAATACCAAGTTTCCCAAAACAGATGTGTTTAACACCAGCTATGGAGTAATGATTACTATCTCTATGGAAATGCCACGACTTTGCCAATTCCTTCCTTAAAGAAACACCAACATTAGTTTGCAACTCCCTTTCATTACTTGAACATTATACAGAGGGTTCAGATGATAATATAAATCATCCTAGCACAATGCAGGTTTACTGAACTAGGCATGTTGCTGTGATTCTTTTGAGGTACAGCTGGTAGTATGGAAACTAGACTAAGCAGGATAATTGATCTGTGTATGCAAAGACCCCTAGTTCATATTGTAGACTCTGCTAAGACCTCACTTCACAGCCTATAATGAAAAAATGGAGATGTTAAATAATTAGCACTGCAGGGATATATTAGCTTCTACTGCACTAGGGACGTGGTGGCTCAGTGGCTAAGATGCTGAGCTTGTGAATCAGAAAGGTCGGCAGTTTGGCGGTTCGAATCCCTAGCGCCGCGTAACAGCGTGAGCTCCCGTGACTTGTCCCAGCTTCCCGCCAACCTAGCAGTTCGGAAGCATGTAAAACTGCAAGTAGAAAAATAGGGACCACCTTTGGTGGGAAGGTAACAGCGTTCCATGCGCCTTCGGCATTTAATCATGCCAGCCACATGACCACGGAGACATCTTCGGACAGCACTGTCTCTTCGGCTTTGAAACAGAGATGACCACCGCCCCCTAGAGTCAGGAACGACTAGCACATCTGTGCGAGGAGAACCTTTACCTTTACTGCACTAGCTTCTACTTTATTAAAGTATTTAAATTTAATCCAACTTTAGTTTAGGTGGAGAACATGCAATGATAGGTGGGGATGCTATTGGGAGACCAGAAGAAGAGGCATTGACTAGACAATGATCAGACAAGCTGCAGCTGAATCTGCAGAAGGACTGGGAGGGAGACTCTTAATGATTCAGCAGGGACCCACCCTAGTTTCTTGGACCGTAAAGGAGATCAGGGAAACTTACAAGGTTGTACCAATGAAGGAGGCACTCTTGACTAGCACTGATGATGTTACCTAATTAAAGTAATGAAACGTCTGCAAGAAAACAAGCAAGCTCAGAGACCACCAAGAACACTTCATTGCAAGGTTGTTGTAATGTAACCTTAAGACAAAGTTAGAGTTAATACTTCTGAGTGTGCCTCTTCTCTGGATCACCTTGGCTGATAGTGCAAAATTAGAAAAAGTACAAAACCAGCTAAAAACACCCAATCAAACAGACTAAAATAATCTGGGCAGACTAAAACAAAGTCAACAAAACGAAACAAGGGTCTTAAATCATAAAGACCAACCCCAAGTCTGGGACCAAGGTTGTCTTTTCAAAGCTTTCTGGAATTCTAAGAGACAAGATATCCTCCTTATCTCTGGACGAATTCTGTTCCAGAAGGCAGGTGCAGCAACAATAGCAATAGCACTTAGATTTATATACTGCTTCACAGTGCTTTACAGCTCTCTCTAAGCGGTTTATAAAGTCAGCATATTACCCCCAATAATCTGTATCCTTATTTTATCCACCACAGAAGGATGGAAGGCTGAGTCAACCTCGAGCTGGTGAGAACTGAACTGCCAAACTGCAGCCAACATTCAGCAGGAATAGCCTGCAGTACTGCATTCTAACCACTGCACCATCACATTTCATTAAATCAAGTCAATTGAAGGCACATTTTCTTGGTCCCACAAGTTAGTAACATTTAATGGAAGGGACCTGGAGCACAACCACTATGCTAGAATGTGCTGGGTGGGCAGGATATGATTATAGACATATCTCAGATATGCAGCCCTTGTGCCATATAGCACTTTATAGCAGGGGTGAAATCCTACCGGTTCGCACTGGTTCTATAGAGTAGGTTGCAAGCAACTGGTGACGTCATAGAACCGGTTCTCTCCAAATCTGTTAAACCTGTTCAATCTGTTCAATCTGTTGCTGGTGCCATTTTGTGTGCTTTTGCATTGTGTGTGAGTCAGTTTTGTTTTGTGTTTGTAAAGTGTAAAAGTTTTTTGTGTTCTGTGTAAAGTCACCTGACCTCCAAGCCACGCCCACAAAATAAACCACGGCCACAGAACCAGTAAGGAAAATTTTAGATTTCACCCCTGCTTTATAGGTAATAATCAGTTCCTTGGATTGCTCTTGGGAGCTGAATGGCAGCCAATGCCGCTTGCATAGCAGTGGGGGACACAAGGGCCACTGAGAGGAGCCCATGACTGCTCATGCCACTCTATCATGAACCAGCTGTAGCTTCTCAGTGGTCTTCAAGGGCAGTTCCATGTAGAGTGTTGCAATAATCCAAAAACATGGAGTGACAAAGGCATGAGTATGAAGGGCCTCCTGTTTCAGGAAAGGGTGTAACTGGGTGCATAAGATGATTCTGTACCAACACCCTCCTAGACACATGGTCTTCATTCAGACAGTAGCTGTGAGTCCAGAAAGGTCCCCATGTTGTGCAACAGTCTTGACTGGGGAAGTGCAACCCTATCCAAGACTCTGATAACATCCTTAGGGAATCAAACAACTGCAGTCACTTGTTAGGGCTGAGCTGAAGTCTTTTGTGCCACATTCATTTGCAATGATGGATATATTTATTACTTTATTACTTCACTTAAAAGATTGTATATGAACACTGTTGTTCATACCAGAGGTGGGTTCCTAACGGTTCTATCCGGTTCTATAGAGTAGGTAGTAACTCCGCGGTGACGTCACGGAGCCATTTCTGTTGGTGGCTCCGTGGGCGCCGCCATCTTGGATTTTGCTTCTGCGCATGCACAGAAGCTAGTTTTTTACTGCCACGCATGCCCTCGCTCACGCGCTTTGCACGCATTCGAATCAGTAGTAAGATGATTCAGAACCCACCTCTGGTTCATACGCTCCATGCATTACCGCAGTAGTGAATTGACTCACATTCTTGGGAATTTTTTCCCCTCAAATGTGAACATTCATTTTGCAAATCTGCATGGTGCTAACTCCTGAAACTTCTGGGACTACATTTTTTATACAGATTTTGGCAGTAAGACAAAAGCCTAACTGGCAGGTAGAAACTGTTGAGCACAGTTCAAGAGAGCACGGTGACAAAAATCACAATCTTGCGTTTGTATATAGCCAGTTAGAGGTATACACAATAGAGCACGGTGACAAAAATTACAATCTCACATTTCTATGTAGCCAGTTATTAGGAGTGGAAGCAAAAGCCAAGGTTAATAACAATTATTAACATTTAGTAAAAGCTAATTTCTATAGGTAACTCAATGATGTGTTAATAATTTGCTCTGCTTTGTAATTTTTGAGAAAATCTATCAGATTTTAATGAAGACTAATATATTTAGAGAAGGGAAAGGCATAGAGGATTGGGTTTCCTTGGTGACAACTCACACATTTCTGTAGGCAAGGACTATTTCTTCCAACATATGAAATAGATTCAGTAGGCGGTGTGATGACATCCAGTAGAAGAGATACTGGGTTTTTTTTTTAATGCATTTCATATGCAAAAATAAAACAAGAAGAAAAAAATGAACTCTGCATAGTCATTTACATTATTCCCGATTTCCCTACAATTTGATTGCATAATATGATACAAATATATTAGAAAGACTATCTATGAGCATTAATTTGTTGTGAGTTTCGTGTGTGTGTATATATATGTGTCTGTAAAACACTGTGTTCAAAAATGGATGTTAGGTGGAGGCAAATGAAACGTCAAGCACATAATTGCACTGTTTGTTTGATGATCATTACACGCATGTTGGCTTGTCATGATCTGGAACAGAACAGCGGGTAGTTACATTTTTCCCCCCCAAAAAAATAAAACTTCTATCCTTAGATATTCATAACTGGTCTGATACATTAAATTACCGTATATAAAATGGGACAGTTTTTATCACATATCCCTCTGGAAAGCCTGTTTGTATCTTAGCCTTAGCTTATAGGTCAGAGGTGTCAAACTCAAGGCCCATGGGCTGGATCCCGCAGGCTGTTTGGATCTGGCCTATGGGGCCACCCTGGAAACAAAGCAAAGCCCATGGTGCCTCTGACAGCAAAAATAGAGCTTGGGAGGGCTGCACATGGCCCTCCGAGGCCCCATTTTTGGCCTGGATGGCCTCCTGCAACCAGAGGTGGGTTCTGAATCTTCTTACTGCTGCTTTGCTCAGGGTTGCACCTTGAGCGTGCGCGCAAAGCAAGCAAGCGCGTGCACGTGCACGTCAGTCAAAAACTAGCTTATGTACAGAAGCAAAATCCAAGATGGCGGCACCCAAGGAGACACCAATAGAACCGGCTCTGTGACATCATCGCAGAGTTACTACCTACTCTATAGAACTGGATAGAATGGTAGGAACCCACCTTTGCCTGCAACCCTCTGACAGTGAAAATGGAGCTCAAGGAGCACACACACTCCCCACCCCCGGATCTATTTTTGCTGGCAAAGAGCAGCAGGAGGCTTTCTAGGCTGAAAACAGGGCCCAGGGGGCCACACAGCTCCCCCCCCCCAGGGCTCTGTTTTTGCTGGCAGAGGGCTAGCAAAAGAAACTAAAAGCACAACAAAACAAAAGGAGAAATGTTTCCCCTTTTGCATTTGAGCATCCAAGAAGGGACAGGAAAGGAAGAAGGGAAAGAGGAAAGAAAAAGGAAGGAAGATGGGAAGGAAGAAGAAAGGAGAATGAAGAGGGACGGACAAAGAAGGAAGGGAAAGGGAGGGGAGGAAGGAAGGAAGTTCCTGCCCACATCCATCCCACCCAAGTCCCCCAGCTCCCACCAAGGTCAAACACAACCCTGATGTGGCCCTCAATGAAATCGAGTTTGACACCCCTGATATAGGTAGTCCTTGACTTACAACCATTTGTTTAGTAACCATCTAAAGTTACAATGGCACTGATAAAAGTGACTTATGACCATTTTTCACACTCACTCACACTCATTGCAGCATCCCCATGGTTCACGTGATTAAAATTCAGACAATTGGTAACTGATTCACCTTTATGATAGTTGTAGTGTCTCGGGCCTCATGCAATCACCTTTTGCAACCTTCTGACAAGCAACGTCAAGGAGGAAGCCAGATTCACTAACAACCGTGTTACTAATTGAACAACTGCAGTGATTTACTTAACAACTGTGGCAAGAAAGGTTAAAAAAATGGGGCAAAACTCACTTTTCAATATTTGAGGAACTGCCATAAACCTGTTCTCCAAACCGCCAGAAGATAAGACAAGAAATAATGGATGAAAACCAATCAAGGAGAAAAGCAACCTAAAACTAAGGAGAAACTTCCTAACAGTGACAACGATTAACCAGTAGAACAGCATGCTTTCAGAAGTTGTGGGTGCTCCATCACTGGAGGTTTTTTAGAAGAGACTGGACAGCCACTTGTCTGGAATGGTATAGGGTCTCCTGCTTGAGCAGAGGGTTGGACTAGAAGACCTCCAAGGTCCCTTCCAACTCGGTTATTCTGACATGAAAGCTTGTATGTAATTGGGGGGGAAAGTTGGAAGTTTGCACTTCATCATTTCTCATTCTTCCTGTCCATTGATAAGAAGCCTATCTCCTGAAACACTTAAGTTGACACATTTGATTGAAATTGTTTTATGGTACTGTTTATACTCTGGATTAATGTTCTGGCTTTTTTCTCTTCATGTGATACAGTGACCACTGAAATTATGTTGTAGTGCCTTCTCTAGATTGTCTTGTATTTCTTCAATTCTCCCCCATCTAAGATAAATAATCCCTTGGGAACATAGCCATTCAGCAGTTGAGCTGGTAGCTAAGTAGTTCTGCCGTCTGTCTCTGGAGACCTTGTTAGTGATAATACATCTAAAGACAGATTGAAGTAGTACTTCTCAGGTTTTTGAGAGAGGTACAAATGATTGCTGTTTACTTTAGGTGATACGCTATCTCCTTGGCTTTGACAGCCAGTCACATTTTCTGTCTCAAAGAGGTCACTTCCGCCTTTTTTGAAATGCTGCCATTAAAGAGAATTGTTTTATTTATCCTTCAGTATGACTCTGAATACTCTACAGATCATAAGAAGCAATAGAGAAGTACCTCCGTTATCAAGGAGGACAGGAGAACCCTTAAGTCTTAGATTAAAATTATGAACGTTCCTCCACTTGGAGATCTTGATCACTGGGCCCCCTTCTCTGGAATTTCTCTGGAGATTCAAGAAGGCAATCAAAGTTTGGTTATTTCAACAGGCCATTGAGATTTAAGAAGGATTCCTCCTGTGTAGAAGTATACGGTTTTATGAGTAGTATGTTTTTTTTAATGAAATGTTTATTGTTCAGTTTTTTTCTGTTTTAATCCTGCTTGTCTATAACACGTTGAGCCGCTCAAAATTGAGTGATGATTGCAACAGCTAATAAAATAAATACCTTATTGTGGAAACTGAGATTATGAGGTTTTAATCATCAACATGAAATGCAGAAGGAATTACAGTTTTTCAAGAGCCAGGGCTCTACCCAGCCAACAATTATACTGTAAACACTTGAATTCTTCAACCAGAGACAATGGAACAAAGAGAAATGTTGTAATTTGAACTTTGTGGTTTTTATGGCATGTGGGTGGACACAGGATGGGAACTTTAGGTTGCCATGTGTATCGTTTCATTTCAGAATCTAATATAATATAAGATGGGAAATAATTGATTATAGCTGTCTAAGAAAAGGATGTGCAAAATTAAAACAAAAACACCACAAATTACCAACAGATTACTGGAGATCAAGAAACTTTTTCCCCACTAAAATGAAGATTCAGATAGAAGAGAATCCATTCTGTTTAGTTGGCTAAACCTGAAACTGATTTTTTTTCTATGGTGGTAAGAGTTTAATATTTGTTCTACTCAGACTTCCACTCTCTTTAAGTTTTAATAGAAACTGGAATAGTAGTTCTACATTAATCAAATCCAAAGGCAATATTAATCGAGGTATGTAGTAAATAAATAGGGATACACTGGATCAATGTTTCTATTGTTTCTCTTTTTCTACTTATGACTAAGTTGGTACCAGACCAATTAACTCTATGAAAAATAAAAGCAGGGGCCAGATACTTGCTTCAAAACAAATGAACCTTATTTTCTTGATATGCCTAAAGCAATTAAAATACTCATACTGGGAGGCACGTTTTATTTTAAGTAAGAGTGTGTGTGTGTTTCAGTAGAAATTTATATTAAAGCCACCTAAGCCTACAACATTTAATGTGTTTTCATGTATTAGTGATGTACAACATTCTTTCCCACTAAAGCAAGGAAAAAAATAACCTAAAACAGCACACACAAAAAAGCAATATATAAAATACAAAAATATAACAGATTTCAATTAAGTTTATGACTAAACCAAAGGATTAGGACATTTTGATAAGGGAAATCCAACCAAAACCACTTTATCTGATAGATTTTTGCAAGAAACCAAGCCAATTTTCTAAAAGCTAAGCATATTTTAATATGGAAAGCAGTAGTTTGGGGGGGGGAATTAATGGGTTAAGATGGGTTAGGGACCTTTACTGCACCCCTTAATTATATCCATGTGCCAGGAAGCAGGAGGGGTTTCCAGGTATATTGTATACTTAAAAGAGAGTGTAGATACTCTCTGTTTCATCTGCCTTCTTTTTCATCTGGTTCCTTTTAATAAAAAAAAAAATCAAATTGGAATCTTAAAGCAAAAGGATACCCTGGTAGCCTGGGCCATGTTGACTGGGGAAGGTTATGGATGTTATCAGAGATACAAAAAAAACCCCACCAAATCCCGGTTTTTTGTAGCTTCATAATTTGTTCAGTATTTTGCCCATTTTCCCGGTAGGGAGACAAAACTAAGATGTCATTATAATATCCAAAAGAAGGAACTATCAAGGAGAAAATAACAGTGGCAAGGCAACCTATTGTATACAAACAAGGAGCAAACACTCATTAGCACTGATAATAATACGTCGTCAGGTAATGAAATGTCTGCAAGCGAACAGCCAAGTTCAGAGACCACCAAGGGCTCCACAACTATTTTCTGTTCCTTATTCATTCTCATTTTCAGGCAAACGGAACATTAACTGTCATAACTAATAGATAATCTAGTCTTTATGGACCATCATGTCAAATAATATCTAATCTGAGGCTTTTAACAAAAAGCTTCCTTTATCTCTTTTAAAGCATTTTACAGTAACCTATAATAAGTGTTTACTTAGATGCACATTTCCAGTGAAATTTCTTGAACTGATTCTACTAACACGGCAAAGGGATTTTTCACCCATTACAAATTTACAATAATAGGACGTTGGTTATTTTTCAAAGTAGTTTTTTTTTCCCTTTATGATTCACTAATTGCTTTGAAACTATCCCCATGATTCTGAGTTTTAGTGTAAGCAAGCCATTCACGGAGGCCAAAATGTTACGGTTTTGTAGTCATTTACAACTGACAATATGACATTCTAAAATGACTGATTAAGAATTCAGTTTTTGGCGGAATGTTAGCTTGTTCCCAATTTTGCGCGAGGACGATTCTGGCTGCCGTTAATATATGTAATATTATGTATTGAAGTTTTTTACTCATTTTCCC
>JANHFT010001909.1:41503-54623 GCA_032467955.1 Pseudoxenodon macrops | reverse complement strand
TAATATAATATAATATAATAAGTATTATAGGATAGTGAATAGAATGAATGTAAATACAAATGCTATGGATACCGATATGGAAATGCTGTATCAAGTGTAAATTTGTGTTTTGTTTTTAATGTTGAAAAATGTTTAATAAAAATTATTTTTATTAAAAAAAAAGAATTCAGTTTTTACAGTTTTAACTAGATTTACGTTAATTCTTCTTTAAAAATGACTCTCATTCCAAGAGAAGAAAAACATGTGGGTGATTAATGATGAGATTTCAAAGTAGATTAGTTTGTTCTGGTCTAGGCCAATAAAAAATTATCGATTTATTTTATTTATGAAACAAATTTATATAGCTGTCCATTTCACCAGAAGTGACTCTGGATGGTGTACAACAACCAAATAAAGCTACAATATAAAATCAATCACTATAAAACACGCATAATAATAATAAAAATCAGTATTAAAATTAATATTAAAATATACAAATAAAAGGAGACAGATTTTGGTTCTTTTCCCAATATTTGAAAATCATGAAATAAGAAAATTCTCATTAAGTTATCTTTAGACTTAGATTAAAATCCATAATAGATTAATCTATTTAATATGAATCTTTATCAACATTCAAATTACCAAACCAGGATCTCTTTCGCCAGGAAAGATAAAGAAGAAATACAATTTTAATATTCTCCAAACTGAATCTGCAAAGCAGACATCATAAACTGTTCCTTCTAAGTTTGCAATAACATAAATCTAATATACTAATAAACAATAGTCGTCCATAAATTTGTAGCTGTTAAGTCTCATAAACAATTGGTATTAAAGCAATCAAAATGATCTTTTAATAGGCATATTAATAAGGCTTTGCCAGGTGGACCTAAAATTCAACTTAGTTTCACTATTTTTTTCATGTTAATTCCTGTTTCATGTTATCCATTTTAAAGAACATTATAAAGTAGTACTGTTTCCTCAGTTAAATAACCAAAATAAACACTTACAGGATTTGCTTTGTTTTTAAATCAAACCAATAGAATTGGGCTTCAGGTTTGCAGTTCTTAACTCTTTTGTATCTTCAGCTTCTCATTAAAGTAGTTACTTTAAACCAGGGTTTCTCAATCTTAGCAACTTGATGATGGCTGGATGTTGACATCCAGAATTCCTCAGCCAGAATTCTGCCGGGGGAATTCTGGGAGTTGAAGTCCACTCATCATAAAGTTCCCAAGATTGAGAAACACTGCTTGTTATTCCTTGAAAACAAAAATCAATGGTAACCGATATCAAAACATTCTCAAAAAAATATAGTAACTTGGGCGGGTGATTGGAGTAGAACACTTTCAATGTCCCTTCCAGCCCCATAATTCAGTGATTCTATGACATAATATCTAGAACTGTGCTCTTTGTAGGATGTGATAGTTAAACAAGGCTTGTGGATTCTAGAAAGGCTCATAAAGATCTAGATTAGAGTAGAATAGAATAGAGTTGGAAGGGACCTTGGAGGTATTCTAGTCCAGCCCCGTGCTCTGGCAGGAGACCCTATACCCGTGATGGCGAACCTATGGCACACGTCCCGGAAGTAGCATGCAGAGCCATCTCTCCGGGCACACCAGCCATCGCCTGTTGCTCTTCCGGGTTCCGGCATGCAAATGCGTGCCGGCTAGTTGGTCTTCTCATACGCGGGAGTGCCGAAAATCAGAAGTGCACCTCCCAGCGTGCATGCTGGTCTTTGCGCATGCATGCACGCCAGAAACCGGAAGGCTAGGTGACGCATATGCACGCCTGAAATCAGAAGCACATCTATTTATTCGTTTACTTTTGCTAAATTTAAATTTTTATGGATTAAATGAGTGGTTGATAAAATATATACAATGATTAAAATACTATATAATTAAGGGGAAAAACATATTGTAAACAAACCCAGTAGTCAAGGTACAATGACGTCAGATTCAAAATTAATTTCAGTTAATTCTGAAGGTAATTATTTTTACCTAAAAGAATCATCACACGGTCTTATTTTATTTATTAGGCAAAGAAAGAAGTTGGGATAGCTATATGTATGGGGACCTTATATTATTCTACAGGATTAAAATACAGTCTGTTAGAATTAACAGGCTGAGTTGTGAATTACCATACAATGAGAGAAGATTAATTCACTTCTTTTTGGAATTAACGTGCAATGCTAAAGGATTACTTATAGTTCTTTTTAATTACTTTTGATCTCTACTGGAAAATAGTCACTACTTAAAATATTCTGTTGCCTTATGAGCCCTTTTAAGATACCCTATTGTAGCATTTAAGGCTGTAGCTCCTTTCTGATTTGCTTAATAAATCCATATTTATAAGGCTTAAATGAATTAATTTGAATACTCTAAAATTAGTCTGCGAATGAACTTATATGTACAGTAATAATAGACCAACTCCCTAATATTTTTACACATAGTGTAAAATAATATAGTAAATATAGTAAGTGTGTGTGTGTGTGTGTGTGTGTGTGTGTATTAAGATATACATTATCTTGTACAAGTGACTCTTATCTTCTAATTTTTCAAATTTATTTTCCCTTTCAAAGAAGCTTCTTTCTGTTTTCTCCGGGATTAAATTTTTATTTTACATTATTTCCTGTAGTAAATTTAAATTTACTATATTGTAGTAAAGGTAAAGGTCTCCTTGTACACTTGTGTCTGACATCTACAGGGTGATGTTCATCTCTATTTCTTGCCTGAAGGAGCCAGGATTGTCCAAACACAATTTCCCGCATGGCTCTATGTCAGAGGTGCATGGAACACTTTCCCACTGAAGTGGTACCAGGGGTGGGTTCCACTTACCTTCCCTACCGGTTCTGGGTTGCGCCGGAAGTACACATTTTGTGTGCATGCAGGCGCTATGCTCGTGCACGTGTCCCCATCATTCCTGGATTAAACTTGTCTGAGCATCCACAGGAGGCTTTGCGCATGTGCAGAGGGTTATTTTCAAGTAAATTTCACTCCAGTGGATGGATTTCAACTCAGAGGAACTGTTCAGGAGTGTGTCCAGCCATCCATCACTGCCGACTCGGCAAGTGGGGGAAAATTCCCGCTACTGGTTCTAGCAAACTGGAAGGAAGGGCACTATTGAGTGGTACCTATTAATCTGCTCAATTTGCATGCTTTCAAACTGCTAGGAAGGCAGCAGATATTTGGTGCCCATTGAGAAGGACTGGGCCAGTCTAACTACAAAACAAAAGACCTTCAGCTCCAGGGTGATGGCATTAAGACATGACGCTCTGGGACATAATAGGATTATCTATCAGCAGGACTCACCACATTGCAAAATCACCTCGGGACATTGCATCACCCTCCAAGCTTCATCCAAACTTGATTCCGACAAACATGACCCCATATGCCCCCATGGGAGTCTGACTACAGCCAATAGAATACATTTCTTGCCCAGGAACAGGAAGCTCAAGGGCAAGGACCAAGAGAGGGTATAAATAACCCTCACTCTCCACTCCATGTGTTCAGCTACCTCAAACCCAATGTGGTCCTGTTCATCAATAAACCATCTTTCCAATCAGCCTCCATGTTTCCAGTGTCTTTCTCCCCACTTGGGACTGAACCAGATGGATATTTCTTCCAACAGAAGAAAGGAAAATAATATAATGAAGGCCCAGAGGGACTATTCGCCTCCATTTGAACATCAGAAATACCGCAAAATACCCTTTTCAATCAATCAGTTTCCCATTCATTGCATATCTATATTGTCAAGAAGATTAATGCAAAAGGAAGAAATCAATTCAAGAGGAGACAGATTTGACAGTTCTAATCTCACCAGGCTCAAGGTTGACTCAGTTTTCCCTCCTTCTGAGGTGGGTAAAATGAGGACCCAAATTGTTGGGGGTAAACCACTTAGAGAGGGCTGTAAAGCACTGTGAAGTGGTATATAAGTCTAAGTGGTATTGCTCTTCCTAGGGGGCATTATCAAACAAACTCATATTCCAAAAGGCAAACAGTGAAAGGCAAACTTCTTCACCACCACCACCATGGAGGACCTCCAGAGGCTGGAAATGGCCTGTTTGCCAACTTCCAGTTGGACCGGAAGTCCTGTTGTTTTGCTCTCCACAGGTGTCAGAGACTTTCTAGGAGTCTGGGGAGGGCCTCCAGGGGGTGGGGAAGGCCGTTTCACCCTTCCCCACCCACCCACGGAGGCCCAGTAGGCCTGAAAATCAGTGCCAGGCCTGAGCTCACATACCCACCGATATGGCTCCAAGCTGCTAATCTAAATCTGAAAGTGAGATCATGGTATAAATCCAGAAGGTTTCTGTGAGAAAAATAATGTGAGGCCTCTAGTACTTTACAACTTGAATGACTTTAAGGAATTCCTAGCTGAGGAATTCTGGGAGTTGAAATCCACATTTCTTAAAGTCACCTAGGTTGAAAAACGCTACTATAGACGGTTCAGCTCTATTAGTTACGATGCTATCTATTGCAAAATTCAGATCCGGACAAAAAAAAAAGCATGATTAGTAAAACATCAGCGCATATTTATTGTGTCAAATGACATGTCCTAGATGTCATTTTAGCAATAGGTAGTGTGGGAAGCCCCCCACCCATAGAGAATGAAGTATTTTGGAGAATATTAAAAGAGGCAGAATCTTATATTTTCCCAAAGGAGAACAAATCTTAACGAAGGCAGAAAGCAGTCCCAACAGCCTCCAGCAGATGCCTGAAGTCTTTAGAGATGGATATTTTGTGCCCATTAAGAAAGACTGTGCCAATACAGTCACAAGCAAAACAGCTTCAACTCCAGATGATGGGATTAAGAAGGACAGGACAGGACTTTTAGGACATAATATGATTAACCTACCCCCATTAGAATAGCAAAAGACACAAGGCTCACTATATTGCACAACCCCCCAGCAGCATCTCAGAACCCTATAAAAATCCATGTACAGATCAAATCAATTTGTCAGCTGTCCCAGAACTACATGCTGTTGTTGGTTCTGCTCATCATCCTTCCTTCCAATCAGCCTCCATGTTATTTCCAGTGTCTTTCTCCCGGCTTGGAATCAGACCGGAGTTTTCTTCCAACAGTAGCATCCACAAAAATCTACATTTTATGTTCATTATTTAACTCTTTCACCCAGTTGCTGACCCCCTTCTGCAATTAAACAACAATACATTTCACCAGTTTATATTTAACTTTCTCGACATTAGTGAATATGCAATAATAATGGTATGATTGGTTGGTCAACCACATGAGTGATAGAGCAATTTCTCCTTATGAGATACTGGTAATTCTCATGACTATTGACTAGAGCACTACTTATGTAGCAGATCTGCTTGATTGAAAATAGATTCGGTGACCCTATTTTTAAAGGCAGAGTCGCATAGTGGTAGATAAATTATTCCTGCAGAGCAGGGAAACCAGCAAAATGAACTCCATTGTTCACTACAATTCCTGTAATCTTATGCCTGCTGGTTGAGACTGATAGGAATAGTGGATGTTTGTTTAAAGCTATCAAGAAGTATTTCAGTAGTCCTTTTTATTAGCACTTTATTTGAAAGCAATAATGGGCTGTGAAAAACGAATGGTTGCTATAAAAGCATTTAGCATGTATTTTATAAGCAATTAAAAATTACCCTTGAAGAAGCTTTTTTTAAATGAGTGTTAATTGACAAGATAAGACAAGCATCCCCAAGTAGAGTAACTATGTAACTATCAAATATCTTCCTCTCCTAGTTTTTTTTTTTTAATGGCAATCTCATTAAAAGCCACTGTTATCTCTCTGGAATTCCCTTCAAAGAACAGATACATCATATCACCTTGTGTTTCTTTGCTAATTCTACTAAATTCCCACTTGTTTTGTCTCTAATGGTTTTACACATGGATACCCTTCATATAAAACTAGTACCTGTGACTAAAATGTCTAGAGTAGTAGCTTTGTTAATGTTAATTTTTGGAATAAAAATACTTTACTTAATTCTATCATTGTGTTCCTTCAAATACCTCACAAATCCATCTTCCTTCCTTCCTTCCTTCCTTCCTTCCTTCCTTCCTTCCTTCCATCTTTGCCTCCCCTTTCCAGAAGGCAGTTAAGTGATTGTTGCAGGGTGGGGGAAGGAGCGAGGGATTGTGAGAATGGCTGGGAAACTGTCACAGAATATTAAAAATGCAGATCACATGACTCCGTCAACAGCCAATAGCACTAAAGCAGCCCCAGCTTTCCTAAATTCCAATCCTTTTGCAGTCCTAGGTCTTGGATTTTGAACACATTCTGTAAGTTACCCCATTTGGTTAAAAACTATTGTCCTATGATACACCCACCATTTTGCCCAGTTAAAAAGTGACAACAACAAGAGTTTTAGTTGCATATAGATTTGTAAACAGTGGGCCATGTTTCCCATTAAAGTTGTACTTACAGTGATGGGAGATCATATAAGCAAGTAAAATTTATTTCTCCTTCCAGATTTATAAAAGTATGGTAATAAGGGTTAATTAAGGTGTTGCCCAGATTAGCAGACTTGCAAAAATATTGCCTAGTAACTGAATGGAGCTTCCCCCACAAAAAAACTTACTTCTGATCCTACCTTCTTTCAAATAGTGTGATAAGAACTATAATTTGTAGGAAGGATTTTGCTCTAAAACCTGAGGAATCAGCCTAAATTTTTTTTTTAATGATTCATTGGTACTTCCAATCAGATTTGTCAAGTTAATTCACTAGACTCCATTTGTTTATTCCAAAGTATTCTGCCATAACCTAAACCCCTTTAGGCAACAGATTTAAGGGGTTATATTTGCTCTCTTAGTCTGGGTTCTGATCTTGGTTTAAGGCTTTCTGCTGCTTGCTGTAAAAGTAACTGTTTTAAATGGAATATTTTGTAGGCCTAACCAAACTCCATACTTATAAACTGATACCACTATTAATAGAAATTAGCTCCCAGAATGAGAGACTGCCATGCTTCCCTACAAGCATGAAATAAGTAGGCAATATCTATATCTTCCATTTCAAATTTAAATCCAGAATTATTATCGCAAGCATAGCAGCTGATACCAAGATACCATATTTTTCGGACAATAAGACACACTTTCCCCTCTCCCTAAAAGAGGCTGATAATTTAGGTGTGTCTTATACTCAGAATGTAGCTTTTTCAAAACTTTTTTTCAGACCTAACAAGGCGAATGAAGAGTGAAGCAATCTTTGCAGGCTTTTTTCATTGCTACTCCCTCCGAAGAATCTTTTTTTCAGACATAACCAGGTGCTAATGATCTTCAAGGCTTTGCAGGCTTTGTTCAACGCCTGTCTCTATCAGCTGTGCTTTAGAAGCTTTTTTTTTTCAGGGGATAAAATAATGTGCTAAAGCTGACCAGACTAAGGACGCTAGCCAGATGAATATCTGGTAGGCAGATTTTCCCCCCTATTTTCCTCCAAAAAAACTCAGGTGCGTCTTATACTCCGAAAAATACGGGTAAGTCTAAGCCCTATTGCTATTGCTATTTTAGTAAAAGGTGTTAATTCAATTTAAAAGGTGGTAGCAGATGGACCCCTGATGTTTTTAAATGAGTAGGAGGGTTTGGGGCATGGTATGTTTGGCCTGGCAGAAAATATAGTTCTAAAGAGATATGATAACTGTCATGTGAAAAATGGGAAAGAGTTACTAAGAATTGTTCCATAAAACAAGTCAAAAGTTTTGTATTTAGATTACAAAGAAAGACATTTTAGCTGGTTATCAGGAAAAATGTCTACTTGTTGTTCAGCAATAGAACACACTGCTTCAGGACTGTCTCTTTGGAAGTATTTAGAGAGATGTTGATGGCCATCTTTTAGGATTACTAAGGGGCTGGGTTTCAAGAGCATTATTCCAAAATTCCTTCCCATCCTGACACTGGTTCTATGAAGCAGTAATTCTTTTTTTTATTTAGAGTATGTCTAATAATGTTTACCAACTTCCGTTAATGATAGGAGACAGTGACCTACAATTCCAACATCTTAATAAGATTTATGGCAGAAAAAAAGTAAAATTCAATATTGCTGATGATACCATAACTAAAATTGGTGGCCATGTTTATTGGATTGGAGCTAAAGAGCAGGGTAATAAATATAATTATATGAATTTCTGTAAGTCAAAAACTATACTGAAGGCTGGCAGACACATCCCCACCCCACCCTGAGTTTATCTTTCTTCCTTTAAATGTATAAATACTATAATATTTTTAACCTTGTCATCTGTCTTATTGGATAGGCCCCATGATACTATATCTAATAATGTATATTTATTAATTAACCTCCTCTGTTCAATTGAGTGCAGAATCATTATTCCACAACAGATGCCTTGGGGGAAAATGGTACTTAGTCCAATTCCAGAGAAATATCTTTTGTGGCTGGTGATATTGAAAATCTTGAAGAGATGCAGAAGAATTAATTTGGTTATCCTCAGCGCTGCTAAATTTGTTTGGATAGTGCTGTGGTTTTGACAAGTATCATTTCAACATGAGGAATTAATGTGACTGAATGTTACTAGCAAGTGGCATTGTTATGTAATAATTAATTACTGCCACTCATTTGTTACAGAAATTCAGGTACATAATTTGGGGCAACACTGTCTGATCTTTGTTTTGATTTGACAGTTTTTACCCTCAATCACTTACATATTTTGTTTTTTCACAGAATCTTTATATTTTTAACTTTTAATACTTGGAAGCTGTAGCAACACATTCTTTTAAGAATAAAATGCTTCGTCAGAAATTAAGGGTAATAATTTTCCAATAATAATCAACAAAAAATATTGCTAGATAAGAGAGCCAGTATTTGAGCTTTGAACTTGCATAATTTGCAGAGGAAGTTATTAGAAACTGGATTTAGTATAATTTCTTTAAGAATCAGTATATCTTCTGATCTGAATCAGTACATCTTCTGAGGTTACTGTGCAAAAATAAGAACTGCATAATAACAGAACCTTAGTTGTCCTACAATTGTCAAATATTTGTTTGTCAAATATGATTGTGCTAGATTTTTTTTGATAAAATTGAAACATAGAACATTGGGTTTTTTTTTATACTAATCAAAGTTTCCTCAAGACTCTATGTAAATCAGGAATCTAAAAGCGATCAACTTAATCACTGAGCTTAGTTTTAAAAGTCTATTATAGTTCTGATGATTTCAAATGCTCAAAGTGATTATCGAAAGAAGTCTGACAATAGCTCATATACAGTATATTGGAGATAATTTTGGAGTGAATGTGGCAAGATGAATGTACATGTAAGTGTGGTATTGACTTTATCCAGATACTCAAGTATACAATCTGCGATCTACGGTTCTTCTTTCATTATTTAGGTGGGCTGTACATACAATCATGCATAGATGCAACAGTGCAGAACAAACACAAAAAACTGTGTAAGAAACACTAAAAGTGTCCTCTTTCCTTGACCATAGGCTGATCCCTTTGGTAACAGTTTTAGGAATTTAGTTCTATTGAAGTTGAATGAATTGAAACCCAGAGTCCCACAGGGCATTGTAAAATATTTTGGTAAAAGTTAGATTGCTTTTCTTCTACAGCTTTACTATTTAACATGGGATTTGAATAAGTAGGTTAATCAATCAGGACATTCATCTGTTCTTTTGTAGTCCTTTAATAGAATTTTAAAGTTTGTTTTAATAATTTATTATCTGTTGTTTAGATTTCAGAGTGGTAAGAGCAGTGGGTGGTAAAAATAATGAAGATGTCATTGAAACTCTCAATTATGCAGAAATTGTGCAGAAACATAGCAAATGAATAAAATCTCCCAGATAACAATCTATACTGCCAAATAAAGGAGGAGAAAATCAAGGCGAGCATTCTTAAAAGAGCCTTAGCCTTTATTTTACTGATAATTTCTTAATGTTTTTGCAATGGCTATATGACTTTTATGCAAATTATCTTCATTGCTGTCCTCTGTAATGTCACATATAAAGTGGCGACTTTAAAAAACCTTTCCATCGTTTGGTGAAAATCTACTTTCTGTCTTTCGTGTCTTGACATTTATAATGTTTCATTGGTGTGGGTAGATAGCTGGCAATTGCCTTGTTGTAGAGCAGCACCCATTGCTTCCACCAAACCCACTTCCTTCAGCTAAAGAGCCCATGAAGCAGGTGCAGAAAAACATCAATCAGGAAACTCAGTTTGGGCACCAATGGAACAGGTGCCATTGAGGGCTCCTTGTTTCCGCCAGATGACAGCCAGATTGCATCACTGGGAATGTTGCACACTGGCAGTTTAAAAGAAGAGAGCAATGCAGACCTGGCCTCCTGGTGGTCCTTCTGCTCTTATTTTTGGTGATGGGAGGAACCTGACGTGAGGAAAAAAGAGAAAGCACGGAATAATAATTTGGAATACGTTTATGAAACATTTACCCGTTTTATAACAAGGAAGTCACAATGGAAGACAAACATTTACTGATCCCAAATTTGTTATTTAGCAGTAGCCAATACTTTTTATTTACTAAGTAATATACCCAAGAATCATCCTAGAACAGTGATGGCAAACCTTTTAAACACCGAGTGCCCACACTGCATGTACGTGTGTGCCCAAACTGAATGGTGCAGGTGCGCATACACGAACATGCACACGCACATGCGTGTACATGTGCGCACATGCACAGCAGAGGCCTGAAGACCAGCTGGCTGGTGGGAGGCAGGGCATCCCAACACCGCAGCATGACAAGATCTTTTTCTTTTGTGAGCTTCTGTTTCGTCGTTTTCAGGGAAACAGAACCTCACGAAAGAAACGGCATGAAAATCTGACCTGGGGTGATGGCACGCATGCCAGCAGAGAGGGCTCTGTGCGCCATCTCTGGCACGCATGCCATAGGTTCGCCATCACGGTGCTAGAATGTAGACTAAATTATATTCTCACAAATGAAGGTGAATATACATGTCCCATGATAATGAAGATGGGCTCCGTCACGAGTCCGAAAGCTCGGAAGACAAAGCCTCTGGTCCTGGTGACCGACCCAGATTGGATCCTGCAAAATATATTCTAATGGTTAAAGTGATAGCCTAAATGTTCAGTTTGTGAATAGTATATGTTTCTGTAGTTTATTATGTTTCTGTGTTTACTGAATGTGTCAAAGTTCATTGATCAGCTGGATCATTTAAATCCCTCCTTTTATATTTTGCTGTATTGTGTTAAGAAAGGGAAAGTGAGTGGAAGGGATAAATCCTATTTACTTGTTGGCATCAGTATCTCTTCCCCCCCTCCTCCTATTTGGGGTTTGTCATCTGAAGCTTACTGTACATTGCACTGTATTTTACTCTCAAGATTTGTCAAATTCACATGGTTGTGTATTTCACTTGTGTAGCTCAAAGAAATAAAAAAGGGGTTTTGTAAGCAATATTGACTTGTTACTTATAGCAGGATTTTAAAAACCACATTCAAGCTTTCTTCATTCAGTTCAAAGTATGCGTACCCTAGACTCCTTTCCTAGTTTAGGTCTACATCTACATTTTGCAGATGTACGGCCATTGGCAATAAGCTCTGGTCTCAATATGCTTCTAGTGATGTTTGGAACTCAATAAAGTTGTCTTTGTATATCAAGTATGTTCATGATCATGTAACAAAAAAATATCCACCAAAATATTAGCTTGTTTCCTGTTTCATCAACTGGCTTAGTTATCTCAATTTCATCAAATTGCTCAGTTTCTCCATAGGGAGAATAAAGGCAAAACAGACTGGTTCATATATCAAGAAAGGCTTAAAGGAATTTTTTCCTCCCAGGATTAATATTATTAGTCAGAACATGAAAGAAAGGAATTTGATTGTGTTTGGAAAGGAAGACTTTTCTGACAAGTGTGACCTATGTTTTTCTCTTGAGCGGCTGTCTTTGAAATTAAGGCTGCCTTTAATGTTCATCAGGTGTCAACAGGGTGTTCAACTTTCCTTAAAGATAGGAAATTCAGTTTGCAATTCTAGCATCTAACATTCACCAAATGAATTTATTCATAGTCTTTAGCAGTTGAACTCCAAGACTTCAAAGGGCACAAAAAGTTGAAAAATATCATATTTTTATATTCCTACCATTAAAGTTATGGAAACTCAAAACATGGTTTATTTATTTTAACAGCTAAACAAAAAGAACCAGGATTTTGGTTTCTGAAGTAACAAATGGAGCTTTGCTTCAGCCTTCTGCTGCTGAAATTTTGATTGCGTTCATTATGTATATACTGTATTTTTCGGAGTATAAGATGCACTTTTTCTCTCCCTAAAAGAGGCTGAAATTTTGGGTGTGTCTTATACTCAGAATGTAGCTTTTTCGAAACAGCCCTAATGAGGCGCTAGTCAGTGAAGTGATCTTTGCAGGCTTTTTTCATTGCTATTCCCTCTGGAGAAGCTTTTTTTCAGCCGTAAATCTTTGCAGGCTTTTTTCATTGCTACTCCCTCTGAAGAAGCTTTTTTTCAGCCCTAACGAGGGTATAAAATAATGTACTGAAGCTGACCAGACTAAGGACGCTGGCCAGATGAATAGCTGGTAGGCAGATTTCCCCCCCTATTTTCCTCCCCAAAAACTAAGGTGCGTCTTATACTTTGGTGAGTCTTATATTCCGGTGCATCTTATACTCCGAAAAATATGGTATATGGATAATTGTTTAATTTAAAATAATGATGGCTACAGAATGCAACAGTTTAGGTGAGCTAGTAAAAAACACTTTGAACTTTAGAACAGAAGCAAAATGGTTCAAACTACTCTAGTTGTTATCCCAAACTGCCCTCACAGCATTGCTCATTACTTCCCATTTTTATTGGCTTTATGATCCCTATAGATTGATAATAGCCATACGAAAAGACATAAAATTACACTGTGGAGAAAAGGAGCTTAGAGACAGTGATTCCATGCAAACCCACATCCTGTAGAGAACAAGGTGGATGTAAATTATGAAGAACATAAGGAATTGTACCGTACCTAATCCATAACAATAATATTTTTCAATAATTCATTGCAAAAAAATGACTTCAGCAACAGAGTGGTCAATGCCTGGAATAGATTACCTGACTCTGTAGTTTCTTCCCCAAAACCCCACAACTTTAACCTTAGACTGTCTACCGTTGACCTCACCCCATTCCTCAGAGGCCTATAAGGGGTGTGCATAAGCGCACCAGCGTGCCTACTGTCCCTGTCCTAATAT
>JANHFT010001908.1:118012-130616 GCA_032467955.1 Pseudoxenodon macrops | reverse complement strand
TGCTTGAGTCTGCTCAACAATGGTGCTCCATTTCTGCAGGTTATCCCAGAGGTGGGTTCCTACGGGTTCAGACTGGTTTTACTGAGTAGGTGGTAGGCCACTGGTGACGTCACGGAGCCAGTTCTGCTCCATGGGTGGCGCCATCTTTTTTCCGATTTTTTTTGGGGGAATTTTTTTTTGAATTTTGTTTGTTTGTTTTTTCTTCTGCACATGCGCAGAAGTCAAGTTTCCAGAACTGCGCGTGCGTCGCCATCTTGTTTTTGGACTTTTTTTGGGAATTTTTCAGTTTTTTTCCTACTGCGCATGCGCGTGACCACGAGGCACACATGCGCCCATGAGGTGCACCCATGCGGTGCGGGAGGCAGCGAACCAGTGTTGAGGTAAGTTAGAACCCACCCCTGAGTTAGCCCCAGAAATTGAGAGCACCCCTTCCCTATTGCATTGTCAAAAAGCTGTGAGAAGATGGCTGTTCAAAAAGGCATTTGGGAGCAGATGAACCTAACTTCAAATAGTATTGAAATTGTGGGTTTATTTTAATTTAAGTTGGACCTGTAAACTGTTAGAGGTCTTTGGAAATGGAGCACTATAAAATATGAAGTAAATATAGAAGTGCATCTTACTCCTAGATAAAGCAATGTTAGCCATAAATACTTCCAATTTTGGCATATTAGTAGAGCTTGTACACATTTTGGGAAGGGACTTCTTGATTATTTGTGTCCAGGGATGTGTTGCAGTCTCCTAGACAGTTCTGCAACGTAAAAGTTTTGACACTTTGCTTATAAATATGTATCTATTTATGTTAGTATTATGGCATTTATTTTCCAGTTCAGTCTTGATAGATAGACTCTAGGTGGTGTACAAATATTTTCAAAATGCTCTTAAGCAAAATGGTAAAATTGCTACAGGTACTTGTTTTTAGTTGCAATGACCAATATATATATATATATATATATGACAAAATTTGCTTCCTGATATGACATGCAAATAATCTAAATCATGTGATTTGTGTCATAAAGTCATGGCCCACATTTCTTTTCTTTGATTGGATAAACAAACCTTAGAGGTACCTATGGGGAGTTGTTCATTTATACATTGCTAATTTCTTTTAAAAAAAACAGAAAGCAAAAAATAAGGATGAGTGGACCATTTTCTCAGTGAAAAGCAAAAAGAATGGAGTCTCTCAAAAGAAAATTATCTTGCCTTGGAGTAAGCAGTGAGGTAGTAATGTTCGCAGATGGTACCACTATTCACAGTGGTAAAAACCAAAAGTGCTCTCGAGGAGTTCCATAAGAATCTCTTTAAACTAGGTGAGTAGTCAACCAGATGGCAAATACAATTCAACTTAAGTAAGAGTAAAGTGATGCACATTAGGGAGAAAAAAAACTAATTTCGCATATAGATTGAGCTACCTTTAACCATGAAAGAAGATCTTGGGACCATAGTGGATGGATAGGTTAATGAAGATGTCAACACAGCATGCAGTGTCCGTGAAAAAGGTAACTTCCATCATTAAAAACCAACTGTAATATAAATGCCAACATTAGTATGCCTATATATACAATTTTATCTCTTGTCTGCCTTTAGATCACTGTGTATTAGTTCTGGTTGTCACATTTGAAAACCTACATACCGTAATAGAACTGGGAACAGTTTAACAGGAGATAATCAAAATGGTTGGGGGTTCAAGCATCTTTTCTATGAGAAAAAGTTAGACTGAGGCTCTTCAGCATGAAAAAGAAGAGACTGAAAAGGGAAATGAAAAGTTACATCAAATCATGACTTGTCTACCATTCTCAAAATAACAGGACCAAGGACCAAGGAGTGGAGTTGATTGGGAGAGGTTCTAAAACTTTAACTGTATTGTCATTGCACCTCGTACAACGAAATTAAATGCCATCTTCAGTGTATGCTGAAGTGTATGCTACACATAATAAAAACTATAAAAAGAAAACAAAAACACACATCCTTCACATTCTATACAATGGAATTAAAAAAAACCTGATATTGCATTAATATTGCACTATGGAATAGAATTCAATATAGTTACTACTCTGGGATAGAAGCTATTTTTTTCAGCCTAAAGGAAGCACTTCTTCATTCTTTTTTTGGTTTTCTTCTTTTATTACATACATTTCTCATATATACTTACATTATACTTATACTACACTTAAATAACCATTTTCTGCTATGTTAAATGAAATGTACATTTCTTCTGATGTACCCAGTTCTCACTTCCATATGGTACAGTGAACAAAGAAGGATGCTTTCATATGTAGCCTTCCTTCCTGTCTACCTGCCTGCCTGCCTGCTTCTTTACCTACCTGTCTGCCTGCCTGCCTGCTTGCCTGCCTGCCTGCCTGCCTGCCTGCCTGCCTGCCTGCCTGCCTTTCTTCCCACATCTTACAATTTATCCAGCCATTTTTCCATCTCCGGTACACATGAATTCCTCTACGCGCGCTAATTTTTCAACCTATCTAAATAACCTGTAATTTTTTACAGATCTTTTAAACCAAACATTGCTCCAACATGCCTCTGAATGTAAACTGTGTGGCTATGATCCCCTGTCAACGACTTCAAAAGAGTGAGAAGTGATTCCATTTTGATTTTCTCCTAGTCAGTGGACAGAGATGAATGAATTGTAGATTAGGTGGTTGCAAATGAGATAAGTAAGATAAGTAAGTAAGTTTGGAGACAAATTTGGAATGTAAGAACTCACCATCCCCAGCCCTGTGGACAAACATCTAATGAGGGAATGGTATGTATTGGAGAATTTAGAGCTGTGAATTGTGATTTTCCATTCTACCTGGATAAACCTTTGGCCCGGAGAGATTAAATGAATTAAATTAAATGCCTGTTAATTTAACATGGCTTCTGCATTCCAATAAATAGATCCGTAGTAGAACCCTCTTAAAATGGGCCAGAGAAAAAGGTCCTTCCTTTTTTAATACAATCTGGGTTTTCCACATCAAAGCTGGCAGGAGAAAGTTTTCCTTTCTTAATGTGAAGAAATGGAAAAAGACATTATCCAAGCTGTAAGGCCAAAGGAGAAAATAGCAGGACGAGTCACTCAGATTTCAGAATGAAATATTTGAGAAAAAAGCAAGAGCTGAAATAAAAGGCAAAAAAGAATAGCTGCCTAAAGCTAAAGACAAGCCAACCCCATTGATTGGCCTCTTTGATCCTCACGCTTGATAATGAGACAGCTAGTCTGCCAATTATTCTCCCACTTTCGCCAATCTCTCAAAACTAATGGGGTGATTTACATGGCTATGGGCTTTTGAATGCAGGGGAGCCACCTGAAGACCTTTCTCATGAAATAAGCATGTTGATCTTTCAACATCTGTCCTCCCACCCTCCACACCTGTCATGACAAGGAAAAAGAAATCCTTTACATCTTGTTCTCAGCAGAGGATGAAGGCAACTTCTGTTGGTGAGGGATGGAGCAGACAGGGGGATTGGGGGGGCTTAAATTACAAAGATAAAAGAAGGATTAACCGCTTATCCCCTGGCATGTGCCTCAGGGACTGACTTCAAGAGCCTGGCCTGGTTGGGTGCCTTCCTTACTCATCTTCTGCCAGTGTGTAAGAGACAGCACAACTTGGTCACTTGCATGACAAGCTAACATGCTGAGACACAGCCAGCTGTAACTAATCAGGAATTCTGCTCACTTGTTTATGTTGTCATTCATTTGTGTGGACACTGAGCTGCATCCAGACCCAGGACTACTGGCAGCAGTTTGGTATTGTGTCTAAGGTGCTGGTTTAGAAACCGGGAGACTCTGAATTCTAGTCCTGCCTTAGGAATGAAAGCTGGCTGGGTGACTTTGATCCAGTCACTCTTTCTCAGCCCAATGCACTTCACAGAGTTGTTGTTGTTGTGGGTGGAGGGAGAAGAGGAGGAAGGAGTAGTAGTTATATTCATCGCCTTGAATTACTTGCAAAGTTATAGAGGCAGGATAAAAATCTAATAAATAAAACACACAAAGGTTTTGTAGGCCAGACTCCACAGCCTGCCCTTCAACCCTCAGTTTTAATGACAAGTGGAGCTGTAGCATCAGAAAATTCATCTGGGGTAGGGGCACACTATTGGCCTCAGATTGCAAATTCCTGAGCTAATTATACTACATACCTTTTAAATAGCCTCCTGATGTCTTGGTCACCAGGTAGCATGGCCTAAGGACCAGAGGTGGGTTCCTACCAGTTTGGACCGGTTCTACCGAGTAGGCAGTAGGTCGCTGATGACGTCACGGAGCCGGTTCTGCTGCTCCGTGGGCGCTGTCATCTTTTTTTTGGGGGAAATTTTTCCAGATGTTTTTTTCTTCTGCGCTTGCGCATAAGCTGAGTTTCCGGCACTGCGCATGCGTCGCCATCTTGTTTTCAGCCTCTTTTTTGGGGGAATTTTTCGGGGCTTTTTTCTACTGCACATGCGCGCGGGAGGCAGCGAACCACCGGTGAGGTAAGTTAGAACCCACCCCTGCTAAGGACCCTGGAAGAAATCATGGGGATCTTTTCATGTAGCCTCATTTGTCCATCTAATTCAGTTTTGTTCATGGCAACCAGCAACAGGAGCTCTCCAGGCTGTCGCCCATAGAAAGTCCCTCCCATCTGCTGGTGGACATTCTTTGAAAGTAGAGCAGACACAACCTTCTGTTTGACCAGCAGGTGCCCTGTGAACTAACCTCTTCTCTCATTTCTACATGCATTTTGTGAGTGCATAAAAAGCAAGTGTTTTTCCCCCCCTAGAATGCTTTCGACTTCTTCTCTTACGGTTCGCAAAGTGGACAATTTTAAGAGTAAAGTGGCCAAGTAGATTCATAGTGAATCTATGATATTGTTCCTGGGAGGGCAGACAAGTTTATTTAATAAATTCATATGTCCTCACCCCCACCCCCAATCTTGCTCTGAAAAATGACTCTCCTGTGCATTTCTTCATAAGTCAAAGTAGTTCGGGATACGGACATGCATGAACTGAAGCTTTTCTTAAGATTGCATCACTGTAATGTAAAAAAACGGCATTTTCTACATTCTGCGTTAACAGAATGCTGTCAGGCATACAGACAAACTGTAAAATTATAGCACAGTTTTGGGGGAATCTCCCAAGTACACTTTCCAGGATTGCACTGAGACTTCCATGAGGAAGCAGCATCCAAAGTGTCACCTAGAAAGGTTAGCCAGGAGGTCTCCAGGCTTCCGTAGCATCCTGGGCATGGGGCCATCCACTGCTGTTCCTCTTCCTCCTCATTGCAGCTAGACACTTGTCAGAAAGAGTGCCAGCAGAGCCAGTAGAGCCAATCGGCTGAAAGAGGCGGTGGGCTGCCCTTCACCGGATGCATTGAAGCAGAGATTGAATGGCCATCTGTTGGGGATGCTTTCACTTGAATTCCTGCTCTGGGCAGAGGACCGGGCTCAGTGGACTAAATAGCCCCTTCCAATTCAGTGATTCTCTGAATCTAAAGGGAGGTGATGACAGATGCTTTTCCTCCTCAGTTCTGCTTTGTTTAGAAAAGGGGAGGGAGCCAGATCACCCAGAAACAATAAGGTGCCTTCTGGTGGAGTGGGAGGAACAGAATTAGATTAAGGGATAGTTCACTATCATTCTTCCCCTTCCCTCCAATATCAAAATGAGCCAATCTAGTGAGCTATAAGGTTCCAGCTAAAAGAAACAGGGCATTGCCAGGTGCTGCAAATCACTTTCGTGGCACATGCATAAACATTGCACAGGACAATGCAATGCAGATCATAATGCAAGTGTTCCACCTCCATTCGAAGTCAATGAAAGAGCAAAACAATAGTATCCGAATACTAAAAACAATAGAGCTGTAGGTCAAAAAGAAATCATGTTTAATTTGTTTAAGGCAACAATACATTTCTTCATTTTGTATTTACAATCCGTTGATCTACAGTTTTAATATAATCTATTCCATTGATGGCGAAACTTTTCGGCACTGAGTGCCGAAAAGGTTACGCGGAAACGTCATGCGTATAATTGTCAGGGCCATGCTCCAGAAAAGCAGAGCTTATGGGTTCTAGTGTGCATGCGCGTCCAACAATCAGATGGCCAGTGCGCATGCGCATACCGGTTTTCGGCACTGCCATGCACGTGAAGGACAGTTGATCATTGCACATACACGAGCGGCAGAACCCAAAAGACAAACAGGCAAGGCTGTGCATGCCCAGCGACATGGCTTTGTGTGCCACTTTGGGCACGCATACCATAAGTTTGCCATCACGGATCTATTCTAAACTGATTTGTTTTAAAAAGGAGACAGTATTGAGGATAATTTGGTCAACCCACCTTATCGTCACCTCTTTATCCTTCTTCTGTTCATTTCTTCCCTCTCAAACTTTTCTTCTGTACTGTCTTTTTTTGCAGCTGAGGTTTTTCACAGATGCAGGATTACCAACAGATATGAACATGTGATAAATATACAGGAATAGTTACAAAAGTCAAAATAATTGTTTAGATGCACAAGACGTGTTTGACCATAATGCAGCTTGCAACTTCCTGGCTTAATATGGTGTGAGATTCCAAACAAGGAAGTCTCTGTAAAACTTGCTGGGAGAGGGGTCAGTAAGAAGATCAAGAATCTTGTTATGGTGCAATGATATGATGGTTAGCCTAGTCCAGGGGTCAGCAACCTGCGGCTCTCGAGCCGCATGTGGCTCTTTCATACCGATGCTGCGGCTCCCTGTCACCAGTCAGCTCCACAATTGATAGGGCTTTCAGTTAGGATAGGTAGAGGAAAAAGGATGCTGCGCTAGGAGGAGACACTATGGTGGGGGGAACCAGACTTCCGGTTGGCTCCAGAATTGAACAGGGGGCTTCCGGTTAGGGCCTTTGTGGCTCTTTGAGTGTTTAAGGTTGCCGACCCCTGGCCTAGACCTAGAAACATGCATAGAGAGACATAATGGTGACTTCCACTGTGGCTCATCCTCCTATGATAAGTAACAGCTTAGGCCAAAGATATACATTTATTGCCTAGATTTGTCTAGACAGATCTGAATTATTTAGATTGATGCACATTTAGCATCAGATCTGAGATCTGCTCTGCAACATGTTGCAAACGGGTGGCCATTTGACAGCCTGCTTTTGCAAGAGACTCACAGACAAGCTTTCCCATAGCCCCGTTTTTCTTGCATGTTATGTCGTTATTCTGCATTTAAGGGAGGAAGGTTTTCTCTTTCTGCAGAAGCCTCCTCCTAGGATTAGCTGAATCAGCTCGCTTTGAGCAGATTGTTGTGTGTTACTCATACCTTCCCAATTAAGTGGCCATTTGGATTTTTACAGGAACTTGTTGTACAGTTTTATTTTACCAGCAGAGAAACCCCTGTATAAACTCAGGGCTGCAGATCCCTAACACCATTCATGTCATGTCTGAACTCATTAGAAAATGTATAATAATAAAATAGCAGAGTTGAACGGGACCCTGGAGGTCTTCTAGTCCAACCTCCTGCTCAAGCAGAAGATCCTATAACATTTCAGACAATGGTTGTCCAATCTCTTCTTGAAAAGCCTCCAGTGATGGAGCATCCACAACCTCTGAAAGCAAACTGTTCCACTGATTTTTCTAATGGTCAGGAAATTTCTAATTTCTAGGTTGGATCTCTTGTTAAGTTTCCATCCATTGCTTCTTGTCCTGTTGTCTTGCGACCCCTTAGATATTGGAAGACTACTATACATTTAATTTCTTATAGATTAAACCGGGCTTAAAGTAAATTGTTTTTTTTTAATCCCACTGCTGATCATTGAGATCAGATAGTCACTTCCATGCAACATTCCCATAATCTGTGCAAGAAACGATGGTTCCTAAAGTGAAACATGCATCTTTGAGGAGCGTTTCATGGACAGAAATAGTGGAAGGGCATGAAAAACCTGGGGGCATCGGCATCAGTAGCTGTTGACAGGAAGGGGAGACTCAGATAAGATCAAGGGTAGCATGCTGGTGGGTTATCCCAATTGGGATATCATCAGCAGCATTAGGGGCACCCAGTGGGCTACACTGCATTGTGCCATTGCAAAATAAAAATAAAATTTGGGGAGCTGGCAAAGGAAAGGTTCATGTTCCACAGAGCAAGCAGTTTATTCCTTCTAATTCAGACCAGTGGAACCCACAGATTCATATATGATTATCAACTCATTAGCAAAACAGCTGTTCCAGATCCAGCATGGATGATCAGTTTTTCCTTAAGAGATGCACAATTTGCTTGCTTCAGAGTTAAGGGAGAACCAAAAATAATGGAGAACCAAAAATACTGGGATAAGTAGAAAAGATCACATTGAGGCTCAAATAAAGGAATGGGTGGCCAGTATGAAACGTTGCAGCCAAGACTGAACAGGATGCAGGAACCTGCAAATTAGCACACGCGGCTGTCCCTTGCTTCGTGTCCCTTCTATATCCCTTGAGTTTTTCCCACACCACCACCCAATGCTCACAAAGCCAGACAAGACACGTTCTATAGCAAAAATGTTTAATCTCTTCTTAATGTGCGTGTTTATTTACAAGTACTAAATCTGAAGAACATTAAAATAGGAAATAGCAGGATATTTACACAACCAAAGGGTGCCGACCTGCCATACTGGCACAGTTGCTTCAAGTCTGAAACAATCACATAAAGTTATGATTTTGCTTTTAAATTTTACTATTAAAATTCTGTTTTTTTTTAAATGGTTTCCTCTCTGCCTCCCCTCCCATACCGCCCCCTTCCCCGTTTCTTAAAGGACAGTTAACTGCAGCCTTGACATTCCTTAGAAATAAGTGTGAGTGGCAGCGCCCTACAGTGCTGGAATATATATTCAGCCCAAAGAAGTACCAAAAGTGCTGAAAAGAGGAACATCGCAAGGGAAAAAGGGATTAGCTCACTCTCTTTGTCCAGTGTTCCCACTCCCCTATTCCACATTCGGGAACTATCCCTAACCCTTCCAGTTCCAAGGAGCTGGAAGTAGCTACTCCCTGTATAATTTTTCTTGGAGCACATGTGCAAAAAGAACCTGGGGTAAATTGTAAACCTTGCTGCACGGAGCTAGTGTTTGTCCTTCAGGCTGTCTGTCTGGAAGATGAAAGTAGAACCAGTGCTTTCTACTCTAGGTAAATGGTCCAGAGTGTTCACATGGATGGGATCATCTGGGGCATGTTATTAGACTTCTGTAATTTTGCACATTTTGGGGTGGGTGGGTAATTGAAGACAACGGATTTGTCATTCTCACTCGTTGAGGGATTTCTTATGTTAGAACTCTATGAACTTTGAAGAAAAGCCAATGGTTTTTAAGGGAACAAAAAAGCTGTCTCAAATTTGTTCTCTCAAGTCATTCTCTCAGAACTGTGCCGTTTGAGATCAGATCATTTATTAATCACAGTGCCTTCATCGTTTTTCTACCGAGTTGCTCCTTCAACTCATTCCCATTGTGTCCTAAAACTGCATTTATATTTAAGAATGCAAGGGATGGGAGGCTAAAGGGAGGAAATGAAATAGGAGTACGCTTATGAACAGTGAATGTAAAACCTGACCTAGTCCCTGAAGAACCAAAAGTATTTCAAATGCATCTTTTCCTACAAGGGTATTCAAATAATAATATCAAGTCATGGATGCTGGAGTAGACACTAGATTTATTGGTAGGGAATCGCAAATAATGTTGGTGGGAATCAATTGACATAATGCTTAAGTGCAATTTTAAGTAGTGACATGATAAATACCCTTTTTTGTTTCTGATATTTGATGCTTTTAGGGATCCTTGAGTTAACTTTACTTAGAAAAATGTGTTGGCATATCTATCTGGATAATCTCTATTTATTCAGTATCAGGGTTGCCATTTTAACACTCCACTGTTTTGCTTTTGAAGGGTTTTTGTAAAGACGTGTTAATCCAAGATTTTCCTGCTTATGTATACAACTTTCTTATGTGCTCATTTGAGCATCAATCAAAAGGCATATCAAAATATCTTGCCTATTGTAATGACATGAATAACTAGAGTTAAAATAACTGCTTAACTACAGAAATTTCTGGGGATTCAATATTGCAGTCAAAGCTTCTGACATTATCTCGGCAGAGTATTTGTATAACTGGGTGCATCAAGGGTCAACATAATCTGATGAAAAATCTAATAAAATATTTATACTTGTGGAAAGTAAATTCATTCTGCCGCTCCTCACTGTTAATCCCCACTCTTAATAGGAAAGAAACTACAAACAGTTATATGAGAAGAGCAGACCCTCAAGAGAAATAAAGTGGAAATAAGAAAGGACAGCTTAGACAACATCAACAGAAGTGAAAAGCTAAGAGAATCATTGCTTAGGAACACAAGAATGGTCCTACAGAGTAAGATGAAAAGTCCACGTAATCCATGAGGAGCTAGTCAGATATTTCAAAGAACTGCAGAAGCAGGTTACGGATCCTCAATCCATTTAGGAATTTTGGTATCAGAAGTATGCTGACTTTCAATATACAGTAGTTAAATAAAGCAGGGTAGATGAACAACAAAGAAGGAAAAAATGATCAAATGCCCATAAAGATGCCTAGCTTTTTAAATGACTCCTTCACTAGGAAAACCACTTTGTAAGATAACTTCATAAAGTATGAATGTGCTACATAGACTAACATTGGAGGGCATGGAAAACAATAGCATTTACCCACCAGAAAAAAAGAGTGATGCTATCAAAAGGCTATACCAAGAAAAAGAAAATTGGTCTAATGTTTCCAAATATTTATTTTCCATGGATACTTAAAAGGGACGTAAGTATGTTGACCTAGTAAGTTCTGCTTATGACCCCAGAGTTTAAAAATTTTCAGCAATATAGTAATATCAACCTTCCTCATGTATTCAATGAACTCTTAGGATTAATACTGAACCATTGTCAGATGAGATGATTATTTAAATAATTTTGCATGCAAAAATGCCAACTGCTTAGTATGGAGAGACGGGGTGAGAAATTGAATGTAAGATGAATGCAGGTTTGCTTTCATATTGAAGTATTTTAACCAACTTGAGACACACTGAATTAAAAAGGGCAACCAGATAAGCACAAGTTATATCTCCAAGACCCCCATTGGTGTAGCACAAAGAAGTCAACAACTCCATTGGCAGGCAAGGATGATCACCAAGTTGCATGGTGACATCAAGTGAACAGCCAGTTCCTGGAAGTGTAGCATAACTGTTGGCAGTGTGGAACTGTTCCTATGTAGGGTTTTATACAAGCGTTCAAATCCTAATAGTGCAGGGTTTGAAACTACAATCAAATAGGATTAAAGAGATGCTCCACTTATTCATTAGAGCGATCCCTTATGAAATTGACTGTAAGCCCTTTGGAAATACAGGAGGAATGTGTGGTCACACAAATAATTGTTTGTTTTCTGTGAAACCACAAGCACCATGGTGAGAAAGATGAGCATCTGGGTTCAGTTGCCTACTTGTCATATATATTTTTCTCCCGTTATATGGGACGAGCTTCTTTTTTGCCTCAGGCACTGTCTGGAAAGTGGCTGGCTCTGTTTAAATAGCAGACAAACTGATAGACAGAACCAGATAATTATACCTCCCCCATCCACCCTTCAAAATACAGAGATGCGTCCTTCAATGCAAAGCAGTCACGGGGATGAACAACTTTTTTCATGCCCCATCTGAATATTGCTATAATGGATCTATCTCACTTTCTATCTCGAGTGAAGCCTTTGCATGTGAAAAGGCATTCGCCAGGCTATCATTGTGCCTGCAAATATGCAATACATTCAGGATTTGTTTGTTCCACCAGTAAGATTAGTCTACCACACTTGGTCATACACTGCTTAATTTATTGCATTTCAGCTATTTTAACTGAAGTTGTTTGTCCACCTGGCAAAGAACCTAGAAGATATAGAAAAATGTCGACTTTTCCGCACACTTCATCATCATCATCATTTTTTATTCTATTTGTTTATATTTGGCAAAGACTCCTTTCCGCAGGGGTCAAATCGTTGCCACAGAACGATGATAATGGTTTAGTTGAATCAAGGCCAATAATGGGGAAAAACAAGCTGTTTCATAAGCACAAATTTTCAAAACGAATAAATCCCCAAATCTCTTTACTTAATTTTGCATTCTGCAGGCTCTAAATCCAATATTGATTTACTTCATGATCAAACAAATATGGATAAGGAAACTCCAGCATGGCTATTTTCGTGGAAGTCTTATTATTTTTGAGGTGCAGGAGGCGGTGAGTGTGGTCACCTCATAGCTGCTCTTGTGTTTTGGAGAGGGCTTATTTTAGTGCATGCACTCAAAAATCTGATTGGTCTTATTATCCAGGGAGGTCTTATTTTCAGGGAAACAGGGTAGGATATGGGACACCAAACTGATCTTGGTGATCAGTTTAGTCATAATGGGGACGGTGTGTACATGGTCTCCCTTGACTTCAGGAAAGCATTCAGCAAAGAATCTCATTGGAGTTTAGTGGATTAGGCTATTCTGTCAGCTGGAGAGGGCCTTAATTGAATGACTGTACCCAACGAATGTGATTGGCTAATTGTTTAGCTGGAGAGAAGTATTGACTGGTGTAACTGTTGCGTCCTCCCTGAAGAGCCGGGCGTCTGACGTCACCAATCTCCAAGGCTGGTGATTGGAGGAGACGCTCGGA
>JANHFT010001908.1:87940-105003 GCA_032467955.1 Pseudoxenodon macrops | reverse complement strand
CCCCCCCCCCCCCCCCCCCCCCCCCCCCCCCCCCCCCCCCCCCCCCCCCCCCCCCCCCCCCCCCCCCCCCCCCGCATGCATGCACATGGGGAGGGCATTGCATTATGGGTACAGACCTGCACACGCACCGAAATTTTTTAGCCATCACTGCCTTATACCATTTCAGACAAATGGCTGCCCAGTCTCTTTTTAAAAGCCTCCAGTGATGGAGCATCAACAACTTCTGAAGATAAGACGTTCAATTGGCATGTGGAAATTTGCCATGGGGCGGGAGATCTCAGCTGGCTACAGTGCGTATTGGAGTGCAGAAACCTCTGAGAAGCCTTGATCTCTATTCACACTTATGTGAATAGGCCACTTTCTTTACTAGCTGTTGAAGGAACCAATTTTGGAGCCTTGCCCAGATAACAATGCAAAGATGTTTGACAAGGTCTTGTACAAATGCTTTCATTATCTTATATAAGCAACCAATTCCCTTCCCCCCAGCTCTCAACATCTTTCTGTTGGGCAATAAAATCCATATAACTCCATTTTATATATATATTTTTATTAGCATCATATATTTTATTGCTTTAATAAAGGATTGTAGAGAATGTGTTCAAAACTACTTTCTGCTGTTCATACCAATTACAGTAGATTGGTTTTTAACCACTCTTAAAACTTTATAGGCTTATGAAGTGACTCTCTTGTGATAGTAAATGCCACCCCCACCTCAAAATTATAAATAAGGTCATTTGTACATGAAATGACCCAGAACAGCTGACATAGAACACATTCATTTAGAGAGTTAAATGCTTCAGGTTTAGGTTGATATTTTTCTTTTGTGTTTTATTTGATTACTTCATGAGATGTGTTCCCTTCGCTGATTTAATTCTTCCATTCTTATTGGCTCATTACTTATCTGCTGAGGCACTGTTGTGATTTTTCCCCACTATTTGGGAAAAGTGTTGTTCTGTTATAAAAGGGAATGGTCTGTGTTTGTTACTTTAAGCAATTCCTATCAAAACAGGAGAAGAAAGGATGAATGATAATTGGCAGATAAAAATGCCTCAAGGCATTTATCTAAACTTTAGAAAAGAAACAGGTGTCCTCTTTTTGTAAAGCAAATGCAGGACTTAAAAGAGCTTCAGTCTTTGTAGGTGGCAACATTTGGCTGGCTTAGGTTTGTAGGGTTAATTCTTGGACCGAATCCCAGGATTGTTGGTTATGTGAAATAAAAAAGAACGGAGCATTTAAGTCACTAGGTTTCAGGATTGCAAAATCATCATCATCATCAATACTGATGGAGAGAAATTAGAGGAACTACTACTTGACAAATGTTCTTATCTCATCCATCTATGTCAGAGTTGATAGTAAGGAGAAAGAGGGAGAGGGAGAAGAATCGGTATCTTTGGGAGAGCTTAGTACCCCGTTTCAATAATTTGCTGCAACTGGTTCCTCTACCATTCTAGTATCTCAACAAATGGATAATTGAACCACATCTTTTTAATGATGACTAGCTGTTCGGGAAGACAAACACCCTTTTCAGTTTAAAGGGGGACAAAGCCCAGATAGGTTAGCCCCACATAATAGAAATGATATGTACAACTATGATATTTTGTAAGTAATGCTGCCTAGATCAATCTTTAACATCTGATTTTTGGAACATAATTATAATGCACATATATTGTGTTCTTTTGTTCATTGCTTTTTATGCATTTCAGATCATTTTTAAAATCTATTTTAAAAAATGGAGCTACTTTTATATTTGTATGGAAATGCAGCAGTACACCGAATAGCGGGTGCTCATTAGCTGGCTGTGCAATTATTAAGACATGATAGGATGCGTTTACAGAGGGATAAAAGCGGCTCCACGCTGGATTTCTTTCCGCGGGTCAAAAGAAAAAAACAAGAGATAAATAGTTATATTAAGATATGTCTAAGAGTTCTGATACACCTTACCTCATCCTTGTACTTAGTAATGTATGAGTAGATCTCATGCAGGGCACTCATGCTGTTGAATTGGCTCAAGTGTAACCGTGACTGCTCTGCCAAATAGGCACTCATGTCCTGATCGCTGATTGCTGGCATTTTAGCTATATCTGCATAATATCTATAAGTGAGAAGGAGGAAAAATAAATCACACTGTTGGAAATAAAGATGTTCAATAGCAGGTAAGGAGACAAACTGAGGATAAATCTAGAAAATACCATAAACGTAATTAACAAGTCTCCAGATTAAATGTAACACATCTATTCACTACAATGAAGCAGTTGTAATGTACGTAGCACATTGAGCCATTTCATAGTGTTCTGCCTGCCAAATGACTCTTCATTTTGTGTTCAAGTAACCAGACTAGCCCTCTTACAGTAAGCCCTCACAGGCGGAGTACACTGGGTCTCCCTTTACATCTTAAGACTGAGGAGACGAGGCAAATGTGATCCAAGCTCCTTGTGTGAGTTGAAATAATAGGACTCAAGAAACAGGTTTAAACAGGTGCTGTGATAATTGGAGGTAAACCTTTTATTGAGATCTTCTTCCCCCTCTCCTCTCCCCAAACAAAAGAAGCTTGAGTGCAAGAGATTGGGTGAAAGATCCAATCTTTCTGCGGAAACAGAAACGCTAGGGCCATCTTAAATAGGGATTTGGAGCACTTGATACTGCTATACCTGACCTACAAACAAAACACAGAAGGATTACTGAAGGAAAACGGCCTGGGGTATAAGATGTCTTGTCTACATTCTTTGCTGGAGAGAGACCTGAATTGTTCCAAAATCATGGTGAGTCAGGTCAAGCAGAATCACAGATCACTAGGTCAGATCACTCCTATGAGGAGAACTTAATGGAGGCTCAGCAGAGAGCAGAAAGTGACATATTTGCAGATAGTGTTTTATAATCCTGTGTTTATTAGAAAGTTTGTTACCGAGTTATAATGATGACTGCTGTTATGAAATAAATGGGCTTTACTTAAGAGAGCAAGATAGAAGCCCATTTTTTCCATAACACCAGTAATCATTATTTAGCATTTATAGAATAATTTATAATTATACATGCATCAGCTCCCAGGATATAAATATGCAACATTAAAAGATTCAGATTTTAAAAGTCTAGCCATGTGGGCAATGTTATCTCTAAAATACCACCATACAATATTAATGTATAATATTGGCTAATATTAAAAATAGTCAGCTAAGCAAGCAGCAAATAGTATTGAATATCAAGGCTATAAGTGTGCTTCATATCCCTCTATGTTAATCATTAAAGCAGTTCCACTTTCTTTAGGTTTTGCACAAGCCAAAAAAAGCAATGTTGCTGCTTTAAGAAGTTAATCCATTAAAGTTGTATTAACTTTAAAGGATCAATTGTTTAAAGCAGTTGCACTTTTTTCAAGCTCTCAAAGAAGAGAGCTACTGTTTAATAACTAGTACAAAAGTGCTTGCAAAAGATTTGAAGATCCTCATCATTTTCAAAATGTGCAGAATCTCATTAAATAATTTTAAACAATGTTAAGATGGTATAACTTGCTGTATGGAAAATACTGTGTCATAAAATATTGTTTTAATTAAGACTAGCAGTTGAAAAGATAATGAAAAGGACACAAGTACAGGTTTTGTCCCAGATGTCCTTACCTTGAGATGCTGGCATGAAAAAGGAAGATGCCCCCCTCCCTCTCACAATATTAGTTAAATTTCTGGGTATAGGAGGATCAGGGAGATGACCTTAAAGAGCATATCTATAGCCCATTAAGAAAACATCAGGTACAGTACGGAATAAACATGGGTTAAGTCCAGAGAGAATGGAAGGGTATTACAAAGAGACTCAGACTATCCCATCTCTGGTTCCCTAGGGACTAAGAGGGAAGGGAGGGAAAATGTAGCCAAGATTCTGTTACTAAAGCTTATCACAATGAAATATAATTCTAGCCATCCATGGAGTCACTATTCTGCTTTGTCCATCTTGTAGGGTTGACACTGGGCTTGTGTGGTCCACATATTACCATGAATAAACAAGAACTAATAAAAAAGAATGCTCATAAAACTACTGTATATTTGGACTATAAGACGCACTGGTGTATAAGACACACCAGGATTTCAAAGAGGTAAATAAGAAAAAAAAGTTTTTGTCCTCCCCGGTCCCAGGAGCAGTCTGCAAGCCTCCCAAACCCTCTGTGCACCCTGTTTTTTTGCAAAACTGGGCCTCTTTTTCACCTGTTTTTGCAAAAAATGGGGTATACAGAGGGTTTGGGAAGTCTGCAGACTTCCAATTTTTCGCTTCTTTTTCACAAAAACGGGGGTGATTTTGCCTTTCCCCAGTCCTCAGAATCAAGCCTCCCACCCCATTTTTCACCTGTTTTTGTGAAAAATTGGGCATTTGGGAAGCCAGCAGATTTCTTCTGTGGGCTGGGGAAAGGCAAAAATGACACTGTTTTGTGAAAAACGGCCCATTTCCCCCCAAAACAGGGGAGTTTTTGCCTTCCCCCAGCCCACAGAAATACTGTGCAAGCCTCCCAAACCGTCTACGCACCCCATTTTTTGCAAAAACAGCCCCGTTTTTGCAAAAAGTAGAGTATGCCGAGTGTGCTGAATAATAAGTCGTATTTGGAAGTATGGTTTGTGCAATGTACCAATGCTAACTAATGTCTGTGTGTGTGTACACAAACAGACACACAGTCAATTTGTTTAATAAAATAGCTCTACTTATAAATAGAGCCTTATTCATCCAGTGTTTCATTATCTATTTTTTCATCTTTATTAGCAGCAGTGAAAAAAACGTCTGGTTTTACTTAAGACATCAGCAGGGTAATGATGTCGCTAGCAAATACAATTTTCACATAACAGCACCAGCTAGTCTTTTCAATGTGCAAGTCTCTACCCCAATAGTACACAATAATTAACAAATACTTGAAATTGATCAGAATCTTCCCAGTAAAACCCCTGAAAACTAAAAACTCTTATCTGTATTACTCAACACAATGTGATTATATTATTTTCAGGTTGGATGTAATCCAGGCTTTACATTTCATTGGCAAGAGATTTTACTTTGCTAATCCTCCTGCAAATGGATTGCTTTACCAGGAGAAATATCCTCAAAACACAGAGAAGTTGGAAGGAGAAATTGGAGGAAGTTATTTTTACTTTCCTGGAGTGCCTTCTTACTCACTAGTCCCAAATTCTCCAACCCACCTCCACCAATCCTTAAATGCAATTTTTAGGAGACTTAGATCTGATAATGGTTGCAACAGAAACATTATTCCCTGTCTTGTTCAACCACTGAAAAGCTCAGTTGATAGAAGAAACACTTCACTGAGGTCCCCCCACTCCCGCAAATTAGATGTTTATGCTGGATCCAGCCTAATACAAATAGCTGCCATCGTGAAATCTATATGCTCTATTACTTATTCATTAGAAAGGTCTGAAAGGAATTGGCAATTCTTAAAAAAACAATTACTTGCAATTGTTTCGAAGAACCAATTTCTCTCCTCTAACCAAGGGTGGCTTTTTTATAACATGGAACCAGTAGTGGGTTTCAATTACCGCCGCTGCCGGTTTGCTATTGGGAGCACGCGCACGCTTCTGCACAGAAGTGTCTGCGCATGTGCAGAGATGTCTGGGCGGGTGGACAGAGCCTCCTGCCGCTGCCGGTTCACCCGATCTGGGCCGAACTGATAGCAACCTACCACTGCATGGAACCATCCCAAACTTTCTAGAACTGCCATACCTTTGTTCCTTTTGCAAACCTACTTTGTCTGCAGCTGCAGTTACTCACCTTTCTACCCAGCTCTTATAGTTAGGGATGTCCTTGGCATACAGTAGTTTATTGGAGGGAGAGTCTTTCCCTAGCTTGTGCTCAGAAGTTGAGCAGGAGTCCATGAATGTCTGAGCCACCACTGATAGGCAGGCATCAGTAATACTGTTCTTATGAATGTCAAACACAAATTGCGGGTTCTTAATCACATTCACCCAAAAACGCAGAGGTAGACTGAAAAAGAGAAGAAAAGAAAAAATTATTCTTAGTAGCTTCAAATAGGGTTCTTAGCATAAACCTTTACTTGGTTAAAATCTATCAAAGTAAGGGGGCAAGGGTTTTCTCCAAAATCTAAACAGGTGATAATAACTCTGATGCGTGGTTTGCCAGGTACACAGCTATCTCACTGAAGGGTGGGCGTATATAAGGGTCCAGCTGTATATGAACATATTTATAAATGTTTTGTATCTGGATATAAACATATAAATGATTTTAAGGGTATTTGAAAAGTAACAGTGAATATGATAAATATTTATATCATGACACTTGTTTTAAATATCCAAAATTGTGCCTGGTAAATTCTATTGTTTTTGACACAGAATAGAGCATTTGTCAAAGTCATTCATATGTTGACCTTGGGATTTTATCAGTACCTGTCAACATTTCTATCATTTCCCTTTGCTCTTTCTTAAAACCTTTGGAATTACTGTTAAATGTCAGGGTTCACTAAGTTTTCTGCCCTTTATTAAATCCCTGTATTCTTTATTATCCCTTGGAGACTAAATTCTATTAAGGAATGAGAACTATAATTAAAGGAAAAGCAAATACCTTCTTGATTCTCCTCAGCTCAGCATTAATTTATCTCTTAACTGAGGCAACCAGCGCAATGCAATTGGCTATGCTGTTTCTTCAAATTACCCATGTTTATTATTTTCCCAAAACAATGTTATTGAGGCAGAAGGGCTGTCATAATATATTTCCCTGTTATATTGACTAGGTTGAAAACAAAATCACTCCAAAGTACTGGGAAAACTCAAACTAATTTACCTGAAGAAAGTTGGGATGACCAAGCTGCAAAGCACAACACAAAGAACCTTAGGAATACTATCTAATTTCTCACTTCTCACTGGAAAAAAAATATGTACATCAGGGAAATCCATGGAGACTTTTCACGTAACTTCTAGGGTGGGGATTTTTTGCGTAAAATAATTCCATCATCTGATCTCACCTACCTTAACATAAAATCTGAATTATCTCAATGATAAACTAGGTCCTGCTTTTCGTAACTGTTATTTGTCTCAACTGTTAAAACTCCCACAAATCATATAATCCAGGTGTTGGTCATACCTACATCTTTTAATTTCAGGGAACCATCTCTTGAAATTTACTCTGTCCACTGAATTAGCAGTACAAAACAAGCAAGGGCATTAGTATGCTGTAGCCTGCCTGCCTCCCTGGGCTCTGTGGAGTTGCATCATTGGGATTCTTTCCCTACCCCGTTTTTCCTCCCAGAGCAGCTATTTCCTTTAATATAGAAAGCCGAGTGATAAATCAGTTCCAAATGTTTCCATGCTCTCATAACTCCATTTTAAAATGTTTCTTTTCCTGCCTTGCTAATTACTGACAGTTACTGAACTACAAAAGCAATTTGGTTGCTATTTAACAAATACCAGAGATCAGAGTGTATATTCCAATCCCCAGTAACAGTGAAAGGAACTGAGAGATCAAATCAGGAAGGCAGCAGAAGAAGAGAAAAGTGTCTGCCGCTTCTTACTATTCACTGTGCATGTTAATCCCCAATAGCACGAAATAAATAGCGAGACGGAGTTTAAGACTATGCAAATCAGCATGCAGAGAATAACTTCCCTATCACATTCGAAGGTAAATGTGGAATACAGTTCACCAGCAAATTGATAACTGGCTATATAAACAAAAATGCTGCATACAAGATTTTTAACTGCTCTCCTGTAGCTGCTGCTTTTATTGTTTATTAAGGCTCTGAATCGCTTCTGATTCAAAGATTAAGAGGTGCTTTGAAGCGTGCAAAGGTCTGAATGCAGCACCTGTTTGCAGCTCGTTTCAGTAGCTGCCCTGTTTTCTGGCACGGTGTGTCTGCCCCTCCGAGGCAGCCATGCCATGCCATCCTACCCCCCCCCTGCCAAGGTTAGATTTTCTCCAGTACTCTTTTGCCTTAAATCAGTACTGTGGAACCCTATTATTTTACTGATCTCTTAATGATCGTGTTCCTATTATTGGATCCACATTATTATTCCACGTTTTATATTGTGATTTTAGTGATTTATACGTTCATTTGGAAAACGCTGGTTTTGGGGGAAACTTTGAAGTATTTGGTGAAGCAAGATGAATATAAACTTACAGAAATTATATTCTGACAGACCTGTATTTTTTATTTATTTTATTTCTATAGCCTCCCATCTCAACAAGTGAATGAGATATAGGCTATATTGTAGCCTAATATGAATGCCTTTTAAAGTGTGTGTATATGTGAGGCTTCCTCTATACCAGACAATAGAATAACATGAATGCTTTGAGGCTGCACTTTCTTATACAACTGAGGTAATTTTTTTAACCATCTGATCTATTTTCTGAAGAAGCTGAAACTACAGTAGGCCGTTTACACTCTTTGAAAGAAACATCTTCCTGTTAGCTACCCCCAACTTTTCACACACCAGCTGCAGCTTAGATAAGAAACCAGCTTGCAGAAACAAACCATTGATCTACCTAGCTGAATATTTATCTACACAATGACCCGTCAGGTATCCACTCTGCCTCAGCTTGACCTTCAGAAGTTGGGAAGGGATCTTGGGACTTTCTGCATTGCAAGTCATGCGCTTTATTGCCAAGCTACAGCATCTTCTTACCAGTTACTTTTCCAAGTGTGCCTGACATCATAGTCATTGATCTGGTGCTTATCAGCTTGTTCATCCAGGAAGTCAAACATGTACTTGATGGCCAGAGGCAAGGCACTCCCTCGGTGGGCTGTGCTGAAGATAGTCTCAAAAAGGTCATCTACAAACTTCTGCAAAGTTCCCTGGAACACACACACACAAAAAAGGATATTTGTTCAGCATTACTTAATATATCATTCATGTACACAACCAGAACAGCAACAATAGAATTAAGACATTCTTTTTTCTTCTTCTCAGAAGGGCTAAAATATCTCACTGGTAATAAAACATGCTCTAAAATAAGAAACTGAAGTGTCACCAATGGATGAAATAAAACCGGCTTTTCATGGGCTATTGTAAAGGAATTTAGAACTGAACTTGGAGAAGATATAAAAGAACTATAAAGAGAGGAAGGAAGGAAGGCATTAAAAATAGGGGGAACTTCAATGGCACTGTTTTGGCTATCCTGCTGAGTTTTTACCCTGTGGACACCCATGTCATAACCATTAATTTAAGAAGGCTCCTGTGCCTTGTCAATTCTCTACAAATCTTCAATTTAACAATTTATTTGTGGTAGTGATATATGATTTTACATAGAGCAATCCAAATTATTTCAGAGTTCTGGTTCAGTATTCAATTAAATACAGGATCACTGCTTTTCCCCCCTTCTTTTTCATAATAGTTCCAAGCTGGCTTTCCAAGACAGTGATTTTTTATGAGGAAAGATAAGCCTATAATCCTCTCAGTTATCATCCCATGTAGGATCCAGCTACTGAAGTTTGAAAAACATACAACACAATGTAGTTAGAATAGTGATTTAAAACTGCAGAAAGATTTGCTGAAAAAATCTTGAATTTTGATAGTGCTTTCAAAAACTGTGCCTTTCAACAGCCAGCAGATACTTAAAATGTAGATATATTCCTTTCCTCCAGGTTGAGGTAATCCAGGTATCTCCCTATGAAAAAAGTCTGCTTTTAGACTGAGAGAGAGGAAGAAAAATCCATGACGGAATTCTGAAAATATTTGAGAGAGTGAGTTCCCCCACTTTTCCCCTCATGAAGAATCTGTGCTTTCTGATGGAATGTTCAAATTATGTGTCACCTGTACATTCTGAAACTAACCCAAATGTGACTAACCCAAATGACAATATTTCTAAATGCCTTGAGTGATGTAAAGGAGAAAAGAAAGAAAGAAAGAAAGAAAAAGAAAGAAAGAAAGAAAGAAAGAAAGAAAGAAAGAAGAAAAGCTTTCTACTGCTTAGTTTGTTTTGCTGCTCATAGAAGAAGTGAATAGTATATATAACCTGGAATGTTCAAGTTATATATATATATATATATATATATATGTATTCTAAAGCTGTACAAGTTAAACAATAGCAATGCAGCAACCAGCATTCCTCTTGCAGATTACTATGATTTATGATTTGGCTAGGGTAGATTCAGCTGAGCTGAATTTAGCTCTGCAGTTACCGTGGGATTTTTCAGAATATGACAACAGAGTACTATTTTGATTTGTTCCAATACAAATCTTCTACTGGCCGTTTGATTTACTTCAGGAATTAGTGTAGCAATTATATTGTGAGCAGTTTGGTGCTTGTGTCATAAGCCACTGGATTTGTAATACTCCTTCGCTTGGGTTTTTGCTGATATGGAATACTGGTAAAATGAGGGCGTCCATCAAGTACATGAACAATGAAACTGGATAAATCAATGATTATAGCACCTAGAAGCTGGAATCTCATCTTGCTTTTGATAATAGCTAGGGGCAATACTCATCTTTGCAGGTTTAGTGGGAGGGTAGATATAAAAAGGCTAGAAATGGGAGGTGATGAAATCAAAGGAATTAGATGACTCATATCAGAGGCAGTAGAATCACCAATCACTACTGAGAGAATGTGACTGGCCCAAGATCACCGAGCTGGCTTTTATGGATAATGTGGGACTACAACTCATGGCTTCCTGCTTCCTAGCTTGGTATCTTATCCACTAGATCAGTGATGGTGAATCTTTTCGGCACTGGAGTGCCCAAAAGCCAAAGACCAGCTGTCCAAAGCGCATGCGCGCACCAGAAACCAGAAGAGCAGCTGGCGATAGCACATGTGCCCACAGAGAGGGCTCTGTTTGCCACCTCTGGCACGTGTGCCATAGGTTCACCATCACTAGATCAACTAATATTCATCTCCTGATTATGGATCAGGTTTGGACAGAGATACTGTCTCTAACCCAACAGTGGGAATCATAGAACTGGAATGGACTAAGAGGTCATCAAGTTCAATCCTCCGCACACTGCAGGATTCACTGCACCCCATCCCCTAGTAGATGACTACCCAGATGGCAATGCATATAATTCATGTAAGTATATAAAATAACTTAGGAAAAAAGATGAACAGAGTAGAGTTCATGATGAAATATTAAGAGCCATGGTGCCACAGTGGTTAGACGGCAGTACTGGAGGCTACTTCTGCTGACTGCAATTTGGCAGTGCGAATCTCACCAGGCTCAAGATTGACTCAGCCTTCCATCCTTCCGAGGTCAGTAAAATAAGGACTCAGATTGTTGGGGGCAATATGCTGACTCTGTAAACAGCTTAGAGAGGGCTGCAAAGCACTGTGAAGCAGAATATAAGTATCTATCTATCTATCTATCTATCTATCTATCTATCTATCTATCTATCTATCTATCTATCTATCTATCTCTCTGTATGTGTGTGTGTGTGTCTGTGTGTGTGTCTGTGTGTGTGTGTGTCTGTGTCTAAGTACTCTTGCTCTTACTATTAACAAACTTACAACACTAACTGAATCTCAGAGTGGACCTAGAAGTCATTCTGATTTACCTTAGTAGCTAACAGACGAGTCAAATATATTTCTGAGACCATCTTGCTGCCACGATCACCTTCTCGTTGATCCATGTGATCATGATTCTTCACCAGATGCCATAGCTTGGTGCCACTCTCCAGGTCAGGTGTGATCATGGGGGTCCGGGAACGGAGACTGTCAGGGCTGCTAGCTGTCCGGAGCATACTCTCTGTGAGGAAACCACATATAATGGCAACTGCCTCTCCCTCCTCCGCTGACTCTTGGCCTCTCCTATCCTCCCTCCACCTCACTTAACCTGCAGCAGAGCCTGTCATACCATCAAGAAATATGATGTTTTGGGTTACCCTGTCAATTAAACTTCATTAACTAATTGGCCCTAGAAAAAAAGAGATTACTGACTTCTTTTTTTTCATCGAAAGGATCTAATGAATAATGAAGGAAGCTCATTATATTTAAGACCTACTGGCAGGTACCCTTCAATTCTAAATAAGTGACTATTTTTCACATATGAAGGCAAATATGCAGGTCCCAGGATAATGTTATAAGATCCAGTCAGGGTCGGTCATCAGGACCAGAGGTTTAGTGTGGTTTCAGACTTGTGCTGGAGCTCTTCCTCAGGAAACCTCTCTCTATCTGAATCTTCCTGGAGGATGGGCTCCAGCACAAGGTCAAAAGCTGTGCAGACAAAACTTCTGATCCTGGTGACCGACCCAGATTGGATCCTGCGACAATTTTTTTCCTCAGTAAACTAATATTTTTCATTTTTATAATAGATCCCTTGCTTCTCTTAATCATGTACCAATAAGACACATGAAAGCAGAGTGACTTTAAGAAAACACAGTGAAGAAATACAGATTTTGGAATCATAACTAAACTGAGTGAAGCAAGCAGAGGTAAAAGCCTTAACTGGGAAAAGCTGGTTGAATTATTATAAAATGGGCCTAGGTCAATTTTGTCATGCAAAACCAAGGAAGCTATTAGAAGAGGCTTGACTGAAGCATGGTATCCTTTTTAGTCTGCTTTTTCTTAACTTAGGAAGACTTTCTTTCTTAATTCCCAGATTGCTACTGAATTTTAGACAGTAAACTGGCAAGGATGTTTTCTCATTTACTCACCATATCTGCTGAGTGATTTTGTGAAAGTAGAGGAATTGGAAATGTTGTAGGCAGAGTTCTGCTTGGGCACCAGTGCCACAGATGAACCATCTGTTACCTGTGGAGAATATTACCAAAATTAAGACTGAAGAGCCATAATCTCTACCTCTCTCATTCCAATCTACACTGAGCTCCCTACTAAAGGAAGCTGAAATAACAAGTTTAACTCCCTATTCAGTGGATTCTCAGAGCCCCTTAGAAAATGTGAGAAGATGGACAGTTCATTCTCTCATAATGTAAACACAAACAGAAGAAAGCTTTCTTTTTCTTCTTAATAAAAAGCCATTTTCCATTCCTTGGGATTCTCAGATCTGACCTGAGTTTTATCTCCTTCAAAATCTGCCTGGCACAAAAATAGAAAGCTTTTCAGCTTTGTCTAGAATTTGTTCTTCTTTCATTCTTGCTTTGTTAGAGCATATTTATTCAATTGTTTGTAGTGGACAGATCAAAGACAAAGCACACAGGACAGCATATGGATTCTTCCAGGCCTTGTCAGGAAGAATACAGAGAAAGAGAACAATCTTACACATAATTTTAATGCTTCTTTTGTTAAACTTAAGAGCTAGAAGCTTTCTTTTCATTCTCTACAAACGTGTTTCCAAGATGTATAATTTAGTATTCTCACTTGCTTTTCTTCTTACAAACATTACCAGACTAGGTAACATCATCTGTGTACTGATGTTGTCTAGCCTGATAATGAAATGTCTACAAGAAGAAAAGCAAACTCAGAGGACACCAAAAACCTAACAACACAATCCTGAGCTATGTATGTTCTCTATTATTTAATACTCATCACATGTACACACCAGAATCTAGCCTAGACTTCTATCCTATTCTCTCCCACAAATAATAATTCAATAGTAAAATAAATAACAACAGTTGTTTGTAGTATCCATCTCTCATATATGAGATACAGTAAATATATGTATCTTATTCAGATACAAAGCATATTCAGATGCCAGGTCTCTTCTGCCACTGTTGGCAAAAACCCAAGGACAACCACACCTGGTAATGAGCTAGAGTGTTGAGTCTTTTCCAGTCATTGTCGATCTTTGTGGTGACATCTTCATCTTGAAGAATTATCCGAGCCATCCTGCCCTGCCGCCACTCTGCACCGATGGAAGAGAAGGGCATGGGGTCACTGGGGATCGTGCTCACTTTGGACAGATCACAGAATGAAAGGCATGGAGAGCATGTGAATGAGGCATGGCAGAAGCCATTTTAAAAAGCCACACCCCACTCTAAACCCCATTACGGTCTTGCTGTAGTTAGCAACAATTATGCTAGGAAAATCTGTTTGGGATCTAATGTAATAGGGCTATTTTCTGCTTGGTGACTTCAGTTTCCCACTCTTAGGAACAAAACAATGGCAAATCAATTCTGAAGTGATTGCCAAGAAAACTGTGGTTGACGGAAGTGAAAGACTAACTCAAAACCAACCCCCCGCCCACAAAACTTCAAATTATTCAACTTCACAACCCATTTGGAGGAATTTTCAAGAATATCTCCAGCTTAATCAACAAACTTCTATTTTTTAAATCCTGAGTCTTACATATTCAGTGATCACAAGTATTGTCATCTCAAGTGCTGGGATTATGTCAGTTCCCCTCCACCCCCGAAAATGTTTAGTTTACTACTTTATTCATATGAGATTACTGTTCCCATCATCTCTCAGTTATTACATCTTATTACTTCCTGCGATCATGAACTTGTTTAAAATGCTAGCCTAGAATCAGCAATACATCATAATAACATTTTTCTTTGAGAATGAAAAATGACCTTCCTTGCATACCAAATAGCATCTGTCTCAAGCTACACATTCCTTTTACCTAGTTTTGACCCATGAAGTATGAGGACTTCATTTCTGGAACCAAAAAGGTGTGTAATACTGAATCACCTCTTGTCCATTTTTATGTCTTTAGCTTCTCTTTTTTATGTCTTTAGCTTCTCTTCCCATTTCTGAGGGAAAGACTTTGGGGTGATAAATTTCAAAAAGGTGATTCTCTACCCAAACTGTGACTCCTTCTAGCTACTGGATCCAGTTTTAAATGACAAATCTATTTCTTCACTTGTGGATTAAAGCAAAATTTATCATTGCAGTCAAGGCACCAAACATGTATACCAAGTTTGGCTAATGTTCCTGAAAATTCTGCTATACAATGGGTCTCTAATTTCCATATATTAGCCATTTTAAACAACTATTGTTCTATTTCAATTATTTCTGCTACAGACTGGACTGAAGGGATTATCATCATCACCATCCTCATCCTCATTTGTATTCTATCTGATGACTGAATCATACAAAAGTAAATCTATTTTATAGGTGAATTATGATTAACATATTTTATGATATTTGTCATTATTATGCATACTTTGATCCTTAATTCTTAGAGAGCTTAATTCTATTCATACTTTGCTAAGAAAATACTAGGGATGTGCCAAATGGGAAGAGACCTTTCCATAGAATTCCAGAATGTTCTATTTTCTTCTGAATAATGGTGAACCTTTCCCAGACAGTGCCATTCTTGATAACAACTCAGTAGTTTGTGAAGTAAATCTTTCTCTGCTACAGCATCTGCCTTCTGGAACAGCATCCCTTTCACAATTTGCTTGACCCCCGCACCCAATTCTACTTGCCTTTAAGAAAGTCCCCAAAACATGACTCATTCTTCAGAGCATGGCATAGGGGCCCTCCAGATAGGGAGGTTTTTTTTGTTTGTTTTTTCATTGTTCACTCTGACCAATTTTTACATAAAAATTGATTTTTCAATTTTTAACTGTATAAAATATCCAGAGTCTTTTTTGGGCAGCCTAAAAATTGTCTGGATGGGAAAATAAATAAACAAATGATCTTCTAGAAAACCATACCAATTTGTAGCACTTGCATACTTCCTTATTCTTCCTCATATAAAGCAGACCCATTTATCAAAATACTATCAATTGAGCTGCCAATAAATAAATAAATAACCAACCCTGTCTATTTTCAGCCTCTGCCTATTCCCCTGAGTCATTAGTTTGAAATTGCCATCAAGTTTGATAGTTTTAAAATGTGGCCTTAGAACATGCAATGAGGTCCTGTATCTATCAACAAGTATAGAAGATCATGTGTGAAGAGAACTGTGGGGAAAAGAAAGTAGAATGGCTACATTTATACATACAGGTGGCAAAGATAAAGAGTAGCTTCTGAAGCAGCCACACGAGCCCGGAAAAGCATGCAGTTACTTTAATGAAATAAAAAGAAATATTTTGAAGCATCTTTTCTATTAGAGTTTTATAGCCATTATTGGAGTTTTATAGTCATGATTATAATACGAATCTACTGTTTATCCTAACCACACAAGAAACCATTGCTCACCCAAGTCCATGTCTCCTGCTTTGGGTCTTTGGGAATATGGTACTCCTTTGTACACAGCATCCAACAGCTTTTCCTTCACTTGTGTGATGGTATCACAATTTAGGACCTTGACTGGAATTTCAGGAGCATTTTCATTTTCAGGATTCACACAGTTTAGTGTCTGTATAAAAGGGAGGAATGAAAAAGCTTAGCTACCTTCTTTCTTTTTTAATGATTGCTTTAGTTTTAAACATTTTTTTTTGTAATATGAAAACTTGGTTTTGTAGGGCATCATGCAAATTTCAAAAATGAAATAAATATAAATACAGTTGTGTGCAGGAATGCTCTGCATAACATTACAGCTTTCCCCAGATGAAATGGATGACAAGAAGGGCTGCCATTAAACTGTCTTGAAACGCATCACTCCACTCTAATTAGGAAGGAAATCTGAGGGAGAAGCTTGTTGCAGAATGTTCTCATTTGAAAATAATAGGGAACATCATAGCTGACATACATCACCTGGTTGCAACAGAAGGTTCAAAGTCCAACTTTGAGCATCTCTGAATAGGAGAATCTCCAGTCTAAAAGCCTGAAGTAATGAGTCAACTATTCTAGAATGTACAGGCCAATGACCTGACTTAGTAAAAAGGCAGATGTCTATACTTCTATATCTAGTCATGAATGATGCATATGCTATTTAAACCTAGCATCTCTATTTCTCATGGTTCATATTCCTGGAGAAGAAAATAGTTACTATGCTTCTTATATGTGCCACAAAGGGTTTTTTCTCCTTTGATTTAGGAAGAGAATTAATATTAATATTAAAAGAGAACTCTTATTTATAGCCACTGGGGCTTTAAAGAATGCTGTTTGTCTGTATTTTAATGCCAATTTTTTCTTCTTCCAAGGATTCAGACTATAACTTTAGTACTAGGGACTAATCCAATGTTTCTGCAAGCATCTCTGAGGGATCTGAGAAATCAAAAGTATTTGCCAAAAGTATTATTTATTTAGCATATGGCATCTACAGAGATTGTGCAAATACAAATGTGGTTTAAATAAAGTATATATTGATATAAATATGGATATGGATGGATGCATAGATCCATAGGTAGGTGGGTGGGTGG
>JANHFT010001908.1:77081-87826 GCA_032467955.1 Pseudoxenodon macrops | reverse complement strand
AGAGAGAGAGAGAGAGAGAGAGAGAGAGAGAGAGAGAGAGAGAGAGAGAGAGAGAGAGAGAACCACAGAACTGCAATGGGATGGATGTTATAATTCAATATCTAAAAAAGTTGAAAAATAATATGACATTAAAATACCATCAGACCATACAATGTTAGCAGCAGCAAACATGCCAACTTTAATTTTAAATATAGTATGTATCAATAAATATAATCCATTGAAAAGAAAAGCTCCTTATCCTGCATAATTTTTAAAAGTGGAAAGCGGTCCTAAGAGAAAAATGTTTACGAAGCACTGGACTATTCTATCAAACATTTAGAGAATACCAATAAAAATTAGAGAATATTCTCACCTGTCATTCTACATTACCCCTTTCTCTTATTATTGGTCCTCATGAAGGAACAACTACCTTGCTAAATAGTGATTTTCCCCCATCCCCAGCTGAGTATTATCAGAAGGGCTAGATCAGAGGACTAAGACTCCATCCTAGTTAACTAACCAACTGTTACTAACCAACATTTTGTAGTCAATTTGTTGCCGGATAAGCTTGTCTTCACTCAGGGAATAGCGGGCTTCTCCAGTGATGGCATCGATAGGCCCCTTCTCCATCTGTTGTTTGATGGCACAATACAACATGAACAGAGGTTCACCTGCACACTCCTGAAGAAAGGATGAAGAGAAAGGAGGGCGGTCAATATAACATTATGTTTCATTTCCAAAATAACTTGCATAGGTATGTACGAGAAATACCATAGTTGCTATTCTTGTCTTTTAGAAGAATCTGCATCAAAGGTTGATTTTATTAGACATTATTTCATGCTTCAATTAAATGATTATTTTACAGGATGCTTGCTGCAGGATAAAAAGTATGTACACAGAAATGACCGGGATTGAGCAAGGTCAGGATTTTGTTAATTATTAATTCAATACTGTATTGTCTCCAAAAGTAGCTCTATTTGCTTTGGTAAGGTTTCTTATGTTAATCGCTCATCCAAAATAGCAGCTGCTTATTCAGTCTAAACTTTTAAAAAGAAAAAAAAAGTCTTTACAGTATTTGCAATACGCAATTCCTGACTTCTCTTTCTCTCTCTGAGAGAGGGAGAGAAGAAATACTTTACAAAAAGGCAGTGAAAAATGTGTATGTAAACAATAGTTTCAAGAATTTCACTGAAGGTCAGTGAGCTCAATGGATTGTAAAACTTAATAATGGCAAACCAAGCTAAGGATTCAATATTTTAAGTTCAAATGAAGACTCTCAGAAAATTTGATTTAACAAGAGATTTAAGTGAAGAGCAATACACAATTATTTGAAGGCTCTGTTTTCTGTGGCATCTTTATAACTAAAATCCTCAGAGAATCTAGGAAGCATCATTTCTGGCACAGACTCTATTATTTCTAGAGCTTTAAAGATGGCAGCCCAAACCTGGCCTGGTTTTGAAAGCACATTAAGAGCCTCGCTTCTGAGCTTCTTGAAGAGGCTATAGGCTTTTTTTTTTAAAAAGAAAGAGATAAGATTGATTGAACTGCTGAATTTTTTGTATTAGTGTAGATAATATACCACACATATTCTAAGCAATACAGAGGTATTGTAGATTTACTTCTAGTTTGTTTCTTAAATATTTTATTGCTAGAAGCTCAGAGACAAACTTGCAGCTCCAATATCTCCTCCAAATTTCTCAACTGTGAATTTCCCTACTCCCAATATCCTACATTAATCTTTATTTCATTTAACTTCTGTAAATTTCTTTTATTCCTTAAAAAATGTGTTTAGTCGTGCTGCTAGATTCCATATTTGATAATAATGAGGTCAACTAGACAATCGTCTGATGGTTTGAAATAAATGCTTCCTGTTGTTTCCTCTATAGTTCCTAGTTCATTTCTCTAGGTGTCCTCTGCTGTTCTTATTATATAAAAAAGCAAATGCCTAATCAACGAGTCAGCTTCCCTGCACTGATAAAAGCAACACAATTTACTCTACTGTGAAAGAGGCAACCTTATCTATGTCCTGCTTTTTTAGAAGTGTAAAAAAAAATAAAGTACTCAGATTTCAGTTAAGGGAAATGTGCTAGGTCACAGTGCTTAGATGAAAGAAAAAAATTAGACACTTTGAAGGGTGTGGTATTATGCAATAAGAGATATTTGACAAGGGGATGGATTATTTATGAGAGAAAGGAGTAGCAATGAAGAGTTTAAAATTATTAGGCTAAGAGGGAAATTATTCAAAGGAGGAAGGTTACTACTCCAAAAATTGCCATCTGGGAAGAATGATATGGTCTCCAACATTTATAGATTATTATAGACCTGATCTATAATGGTGCTATGTAGTTAATTCCCAAAATATTTCAGTACTTTGAACAGCTCCAAATTATGAGATGTTAGGAACCCAGGGGCAATATTCTACATTACCTCTATGGAGTCTCCTCTTATTCCGGTGGCCACCAGCACAACAAATTCTACTTTGGTGCAAAGTGAGCCCACTCTCTCTGTCACCATATGCTGTTAGCATCTCGTTAGCATCTGCAGTAATTAAAGAGACAGCTGCTAACGAGCAGGAACAGGCATACATCATCCCTAGACCTTCCGACAACACGCCTGTCTTTGAAATTATGTTTCATTTGCAAACTTGGCTTCATTAAGTCTGCTGGGGGGAAGGAATGTGGGTGCTGCGCTGTTTATTAATAACTGTCTTGTCTCCTCGTAATGCACAAGCCAAATGATGACCGTCCGTTAACAGGCATACATGGCAATTATGATCCATCCTAGAAAAATGCTCCCGTTTTAGTCCTTCTCTCTCTCCTTTCAGATGAAGCCAAAAATATAAAGTTTCTTCCCAGGCAGTTTTTGATTGCTCATAAAAGGTCCCTGCAAACCGCTCAGCTGCAAAAATGCAAGTCTAGGTGGAGGATAAATTGAAGATGGCTCCTTGGTCACATCTCGTTTGTCTATTGTGTTTGCCTGGCATATCATTTTCTACCACTTGCAGTCAGCTGACAAGCCATGCATTGCTTTGGGGCTGCTTGTGCCTGCCTTTTCATCAGGGCTGTTTAAAGTGCTCATAAGAGCAGTGGATTGCTTGTTCAAAAGCACCTCTGAGGACTAACCCATTTGCCATTCTTATTCTAGAGAGGCTTGAGAGATATTAGGTATCGTGCAATGGACAATAAAAAGAAGGGTTCTGCAAGTCCTTAAAGCTCGGGATTAACCTGTTAATTACTTTGTATTTGCTAACTGATCTTGGGCTTTCTAACTCTCAGCCGTACTTAGATATCTACCTTCATCAGGCAACAGTGGAATAACTTAAAAAACAACAACCAGTGGATTCAAGTATTTGTTTTCAGTGGGAGGTGGCAGAACTTGACACAGGCTTACTAAAATGCAGACTGGAGTTTCAAACTAACAGGGATTAAACCATGTAAAATCAGGCCATTGCATCCACCTAGAAAGCCAATGTGATTGGCTTTCAGCAATTCAGCCTTATGCCAAATAATGTATTAGCCATCTCTTTGTTATTCATGGACAGTTACCACACAATGACTCCAGATAACCCATTTTGGCATTTGGCTATTTTGATTAGTTTCCCAACATCAAAAAACAGAATTGCTTTGTCTGTTCTAATGAAAGATATACAGACTAAACAGGATAGTTACCAGAATGTATTGCATACCTCACTAACCCTGTCCATATCAGACTTCCCTGGAGGCCTTTAAGTTCTGTTCATGAATGGCAAATCTGGTCCTGGCTTTATGTTCCAAAGATTAATGTCTTAAGTTCAGCTATGCAGAACTGTCAGTAGCTTCACAGGCTGCTATAGTTTCCAGGGTACCAGTTAGGTCATTTTAGATACTGGTTTTTATAATCATTTTGAACAGCTAAACCACAGGCAGCCTTGGAGAAGCCCTGTTTGAAAAACTAGGTACTGTATTTTTTGGAGTATAAGGCACACTTCCCCCCCTAAAAGAGGCTGATAATTTGGGTTGCTCCTCCCTCCAAAGAAGTTTTTTTCCAGCCCTAACCAGGGGATAAAATAATGTGCTGAAGCTGACCAGGACGCTAGCCAGATGAATACCTGGTAGGCAGATTCCCCCCCCCTATTGTCCTCCCCAAAAATTAAGATGTGTCTTATACTGCGGTGTGTCTTATTTTCTGAAAAATACGGTATATTTCACAAACAAAAATAATAAATTAATTAATCCATTCAGAGCACAATATGCTGTCATGACAGCAACATAAACCAAACCAAAGGGAACCCACTAAAGCACAATTCCATTTAAATTCTAAATTCTGCTTCAGGGTGCTAAGAATTTTAAATCACTCTTTCTTCTTCACATACGCTTCCACCACCATCATTTTGTTAAAAAGGGGGAAATATACCCCGATATCTTTAGGCAAGCAGCTATGTTTTATAACAACCTCAAACCTTTCTCCCTTTTCTAAGCAGCAGGGATTAAGTCCTGATCAGCAACATTAGAAATAACACTTCATAACTGAAGAGGGAGATAGCATCCAATATATGTCACAGAGACCACTGCTCGATTCTGCGTTCAGGTATACAGCACTTTTCCCTAGGGTCATAAAAAAATTGCTGCTCAATCTTTTAAGGACACAGTTCTAAAAATTCCATTATGTCAAATGATTAGGAATGCTCCTGCAGCCAATATAGGATGAATTTTATAAAATGAGCTTGTGGTTTCAAGCTCAGTTCATCTAGAAAAAGAACCAAAGACAAAAATAAAATGAAAAAACATATGGACAGCTTGCTATTGTGTTTATAATGATGTCTACCTAATGCTGATGATTCCTACCCCAAATACAGTTAAGTGTATTTTTTAATGGAACAGACATACTGACCTAGTGTCCCTCAGTAGCATAATCAATAATTACATTCGCTAGGATCTTGGTGTAATCCAATATAGGTGGAGAGCGCCACTTTGGAGAAAGGAAGAATGTACTGAAACTATAGGAATCAGTGGTACGTATGAGCTTGGCATGTGAATGCCTGTGCATATGCAGAGGCCTGAGGCAGTATAGCTAATGCTCACACAGTGTCTTATTGATGAGATTTAGCTCATCAGGCACCTAATATTGTGCATTTTTCAATGCTCCTCTTTATCTGTTTCGCTTTCCTATTTCCCTAGGATGGCTCATTAGGATGCTGATAAATGGCACTTGAGGCCTCAACAAAACCACCAGTCCCAAGGCTTGCAGATTTCTTAAAGCTGGCTATTTCCACCTTTTCTGAGGCAGACAGTTAAATGGGAAATGGGGAAGTGAAGAAAAAGTACGGTGTTCTCATCTCTCAGTGGGATTGAATCAATGTGTTATTTTGGCAAGCTAGTTTTTCTCTCTTTCACAGGCCTGGACGTGTTATTATATAGTGGTCACAAGGGAATATATAATCCCATGTGACCCACACAGTTATACCTTTGGGAATACTTTCCCCCAATTTGATGACAGAACAGCCAGCAAGACTATAAATACAAATTTGCCCTGTGGCATCCTGTATGAAAAGTCAGAGAGCTTCTTAAAAAGCCTTCCTTGGCACTGCTGTTCTGATCGTCAGTCATTGTTGGCTCAAAGATATGTCGCCCCCCCCTGAAGATCAGAGCCCTGTCAGCATCCCCTGAGTGACATGTTTTCATGAAAATCTGCTGTATATGTGAAAATATAGATATTTTTACTTGCTTGATTTGCCTGCACAAGTTTGGACGAAGAGATTATAAAACAAAACCTGCTGACATTCTGCTTGCTTGCAAAGCCTTTTCTAAATATCTTAACTATGCCTTCTTATTTGACAAATATTTGCAATATTCGCCCACTAAAACCTCAGAGGGGGAAAAGAGAGAGAGAAAGGAAAGAAGATGGGTCTTTTCTTTCTTAATACATCAGAAAGCTGCCTGGCAAGACATTTTGCCTAACATTTTAGATGAGGCATATGTTCCCAAGACATTCTTCCCAAATCATTCTTATTTTTTCCTCTTTTCTTTATACCACAAAATCTGTATCACACTTTTATGATGTCCCTATAAGTGCCTCCACTGTTATTGCATGGATCTTTTCTCCAGATATTACTTTATGAGAGCTGTTGTTTGCAAACATTACTCTTTTCTACTGAAAATCCTCAGGTATATAGGGTGTAAAGATGACAACGGGTGATGGATTAGGAAAGCTGGCTCATTTTTGACCAATCTGATTTTTGTTTCTTTCTTTTAACTGTCTGGTTTACTATAGCTCCCAGGAAAATAAAACCAAGTAGCCGCAAAAAGGACTGATAGCCCCATGGTGGCAAACTGGGTTTTGAAACTTGACAACTACAATCAGGGGAAATCAGTGAGAAATTCACAACTTGGAAATACATTTTACCTATTTCAGGAGTTTAGTGGATCAGGATATCTTTGAAAGAAGTGGGGATGTATCATTATTCGTAAAAAAAACACACACACACACCAGACCAGCTCTTAGAACATTCCATAAACAGTTTGAGGCATATTTTCCAGACTGCACTATATTTCATTCTCCTTTGTTTGAATCCTATGCTGAAGCACAGTATGTAATAAATTGTAAGTCATGACTGTATTTATGGTTTCTACATTTAATATACAAAGTATGGTAACAGCACACTTGTGACAAAACTACTACCGTAGCTAAACAATTTCTCCCTGACAGGATAAGTAAAACTTATCCTCAGCTTCAGATAGTACATATAACTGAGAATTTGCTGTAGTTGTACTACCAGTGTAATATAAACAAATTTCTGTTTTTTTGCTAAGTTTCCATCCATCCTTTGTGCAGATACTTATGTTCCATGACTTCACCACCATGGATCAAACAAGTCAGTCCCTTACTTGGTTCCTGCCAAATATTATACTGTGTAAAAACACAGCCAGAATAAAATAAGTTGTGTAGTTATATTTGGATAATTTAAAACAACAATATCAGGAAAGATGTTTAAAGAGAGGCAAAAGTCTGTTGTTATTTTGCAAATTGTTATACGTTCTACAGCAATGTAGAAAATTTCAATAATACAGGATGTCCCTAGAAGCAAGGAGTGGAATGCCTATGACCAATGGTATTAAGTTCCTCCCAGTTGTGACTGCTTGCCATCTGCATAGCTTTCTACTTGTTCTGGAAAGCAGCCAAGCTTCCTTTATTTTAACAAGGGATGGTATTCTTCAAAAAGCATCTCTACTTTGTGCCATAGCAACTCACTGAGTAAAACTCTGGCAAAATCCTATTATTTAGGCATCACTTTTGATTTATAGATCTGCAGCTGCCATTAATCTAGGATTCCTTCTGTGCCTCAAAATTCCTTTAATACACCATGTGCTCCAAAACTATAGTTTTAAGTTCATCTGTGATACAGCAGTTCAAAGCTTTACTTCAGGCAATATTAAAAACATTCTCTGTGCTGAAAGAATCAGCACAGAGAAAGAATTATTCATGCTAGGGAAAACTGAGCCAATGAAAAATATTACATCACAGAATAATGACATGCTAAATGATTATCAAAAGAAAAAACACCTATCAGTGGGGCCACAATACTGCCATAAGAATATTGTAAATTATTATTATAACTCTGGTTCCAGTTTCTTGAGAAGTTGGTGTGGTGGAATGTAGTCTGGATTCCCAGGAGGGAAGGGGTGACATTCCAGCGGAACAAGAGATAGCAGAGTGTAAATAATTTGGTTGGGAGGAAGCAAATCAAGACAGTTCCTACCTAGAAGTTCTCAGAATATCTTTAATAAGGCACGTAATTGTTTCAGTTTGACAAATTTTCTGTCTAAAGGCAACAAGCAATAATAGAAACTGCTTAGAAATAACTCCATGTTTCCTTTTTGGTTTTGGGGGGACTGACAGGGGATCCCTTTTTTTCTTGAATTCATGATGTATTTTACAAGTTCTCAGAGGCCCTCTTTTGTATGTGTATTTAATCCAACATATCCATCAGTACCTCAGATGGTTTCAAAATAATCCACACCTTTGCACCAACCAATTCATAATGAAGATTAAAAATGGTGGGAAAATGGAGATTTTTTTTAAATCAAAGCAGAACCTTTGCATTGCACCAAGTGAAAAGGATTTTAAAATAATATATTGAACATTTTAAATATTTATAGCATTAGGTTTTATAACAAAAGGCTTCAGCAAGGGATGGAAAACAGCTCAATGTTGTTATTCTTTTTTTGCAGAAAATGAAATCTCAATTGGACTTAGTGTAGTACCATCCCTCAGAAATCTGAGGGCTAAATTCTTGATTCACAGCATAGTATAATATACTGTCAACTTCCAACAGATAAAAGAATCTGACAAATGAGTGTCTGAGTCGCAGACACTCTTAGTGTGGTTCACACAATGTAACATTCTTACCTTTAGGAACTTATACAGAAGGAATGTGAACCAGTTGGTCAGCATTTTTTCAGCTACCGACTCAGTCCTGTAAGAAAAATAGAAAGTAGACATGACAGGAAAATTCAGAATGCTCCAATCCCTTGAAGTCTTAAAACTTTAAGTTATTTATCTTAAAGACTCTTAAACAGTCAAATATTGAAAGGCAATAACTTTAAAACAAAAAGGAATACTGAGGTTATTATGTAACATTAAAAGATAGTCTTAATTAGCCAATTGCAGTTTGGCTCAATTCAGTCCATTCCAGTGAAATAGGACCCTCTCTCTATAAGCTACATGCTATTTGGAATTTAAAAAGTTGCAGTCTACCATCACCAAATCTTCCAGAGTAATATGGGGTACCTGAGATGATCCATAGACTGTTGTAATTCAAAACACAATTTATGCATCATCTCATCGATTCATTAGAAACAGAAAGCAGAGATGAAGGAAGTCGCATTTACAAATTTTCTATAAATTCTACACACTTACACCCAATTAACAATTATAGCAAAATGTAGTTAGCTGCAGAATTCAGACAAACCCTGAACAAATTTAAAACCCTTTTATAAAGCAGTGAAATATTTCTGCTGGAAAGAACTGTGTAAAAGTCACAAATAAGGCTATTAATGTTAATGCTATTAACAAAGACAGCAACCATGTACATTAAGTATCATATGGTGGTCTAGCCAGTGGTCACTAAGAGGAACTTTCCATTTAGAATACAACACTAATCAGTGAGAGCAAAGTATAAGTATGAAACAGTACTGAAGGATGGGTAGATTCCTCCAGTTCTCAAAATCCATCTTTATTTCTTAGAAAAAATCAAAGGACTTAAATCAATTTGCAAAACCCAGATAGGGACACTCTCTCCCTTCTGCCATTTACCATTGGAAAAAAATATATATTAAAGTGAGACATCCAAAAGGACATGTGGGTTAAAAAGCTCATATGATATCAAGTGAGTTAAAAAGCTTAAGTGTTTACAAAAGAGATATGAATATGTCTCTGTTGTAAACATTTAAGATTAACATATTTATCAAACATTTAAACTATGCACATTTATTCAGCATGAAAAAATGCAGGTGGATCTGATTGAAATTCTTTCTTTATACTTTTTTTGACTGCTCCATCTATTAATCATCAGATCAGCTATTTCATATTCAAATGATCACAAAAGCACAAGCAACACTAATGACCTCAAGAAGGTAACAGCTTTTTCATTGCTATAAGGAAACAGGGATAGGGTGTTATTGAAAAATAACAAAATCACCACAATCTAAATCCCAATTATCTAAGTCTAGAAGCTACATGGATTCTGAGTAGTCTACATAACACAAAGGAGTATCAGGCAGAAAGGAGCAGTTAAGTAGTGCAGATTATTCTGAACAGAACAAGACTATTGAAAATGTTACTTCCTGACCACCTTCTGCCTTGACCAAATAATGACAATGTCTCCACATTTTGGCTTTCTGCCCATTATATACCTCTTTTGCTTTCCTCACAAAAATAGGCCTGTTAAGTTGTGACAAGGATAGGAGTGGAAATTGTTGGATTCAAATTTAAACACAAATGACCTAATTTCTACTTCCCAACTAGTAGATATTCTAAATAAATCCCTCTTCTTCCCTTCTGGTATGCAGCCTGGTTATAAGATAAAAGAATGACAGCTTGCATTCAGCATGATAGAAACGCTAGTGTGGAAAAAATGTGTGTCCCTTAAAAAGAGGGGGAGGAAGAGGGAGAAGTCTGAAATAGCCCAGATAATTTTATAAATCCAATTGTTGGAATAAACTTGGCTCTGAATAAAAATAACAATATTCAGGTTTCTGCCACTGTTCTGAGATGGCTTTCTGTAGTCAAGCCTTAATTATTAGATTGCCATATGTCCGTAGGACTACATTTTATAATACAGATTTCATAGAACATGCATGTTAAGGCTTGGTGTAAAGGCAAAGTTTGGCTTGAGAATAGCTCAGAGGAAGGAAGTTCTGGAATAAAATGTTCATTTCCTATACAGGAGGTGATACAGGGAAAGACTATAATATCAGAACTGGGGAAATCAACTTTATGAATGATACTATACATACAGAGAGAGAGAGAGAGACCACATTATTTATCTATCAATGTTGCCTAGTTGCCAATCTCAACAAAAGAGACTCTAGGCAGCACACAACAATAATATTTTTACATTTGCTGTCTCTTCTTCAAAACTAACTGTCTCTTTCTCTGTTGTCTTGTGATCTTGAATCTATTTTTCAGTTCTAGAATGTATTGCTATTGACACACACAGACTCTATCTATCTATCTATCTATCTATCTATCTATCTATCTATCTATCTATCTATCTATCTATCTATCTA
>JANHFT010001908.1:66902-76999 GCA_032467955.1 Pseudoxenodon macrops | reverse complement strand
CTATCTATCTATCTATCTATCTATCTATCTATCTATCTATCTATCTATCTATCTATCTATCTATCTATCTAATAATCCCTGTGGCATCCTATATTAGTAGCTAGTACCAATCAACTACTGAATAATGCTATAAGAAAGTCCCAGTCCAAAGATCTTTAAAACCTAGCTGGTACATACCAGAAGTAAAATGCTCAGATCCCAGCCTTTTTAGGGATAAGCTGAAAATGATGTTGACAGTATTCACAATGTGGGCTTACTTTATACATTATCTTTAGGAGGCATATAATGTTTACATACTTAAGAAAGGATAATATATGTGATTATATTTAGAAGCCAGAATTCACCGAGGTTTCTGCATTGAATAAAAGTGTAGCAAAGAATCATTTGTCCCAATGTAATAGTATAAGAAACAGTACTAAGTTCTAAAAGAAATCTTTCTAACATGTAATCATCTATCTGTCCCCAACTTTGGTATGTTTCTTCTGTTTTCTTTTAAAAACGTGCAAAAAATGGGCATTGTCTTAGTAATGTCAGACTGCTACATCCAACTAATGGAAATATCATATGTGACAGTTCAGATTGCCACAATTAAATTACTATTTTAAGTAGCTGACATATGACTTCAAACACTCAGACACATGAATTAAGTGCATGCATGAGAAGATCCATTTAGCAATTCCACTATTTGGTATGTCCGCTACATGTTTATGAACATGAATTTACCTTACTGTATGTACATGATAATATTTTTTTCAAACATGTTTTTGTAAAACAAATAAAACTACTATTTCATCTGTGAACTGATCTAAAGCCTAAGTGGATAAGGAAATGAACCTTTACAAAAGTGGCTTGTTAAAAGCTCAAGAAAAGGAACTTAGTGAATGTTTATTTTAGTACACATTTAATAACTTTTATCCTGCTGTTAGTATGTTTTTCAGTATGCATTGGGCTATAATTCAGAAAACCTTTCTGGCTAAGGTTTAAAAACCTGGAGCAGAACAGACACATGAAGGAAGTGGAATACATTCTTGATGTGTACTCATCTCCCGCAGGTGTTGAGATAATACTCAGGAAAATCTGCTTATTTTATTCTGAAATAATCACTTTCTTAGAGGTTGAAGAAGCAGTCTTCAAGAAACAATTGTGAAAGAATAACAGGGCAAAGAGAGGCCTGATGCACTGCATGCAGAAAGAGGATATGTCCCTTTTGGACCCTGTAGAATAATAATGGCTTGCTCCCTCTACCACCATCAGAAACAAATACTACTGAAAGAGAGTAACTTTGCAATAGACGTTATTTGTGATGAACTAATCAACCCTGGATTTAGAGACTTTTGTAAATAAATAGTATCTATGTGACACAGTATTGTTAACCAGCAAGATTTTTTTTTTAATGGAAGAAAGGAAGGGAATAAGTTGAATGAAGGAAGAAAAATAAAGCAAATTGCAAAATGCTCTATTTCTTTTATTTGCCTTCTGTTGACTAAAATAAAACATCTCAAATGCTAACAAGCAAGACACAGCAGTAAGCCACTATTGCAAATCAAACTTACATTTGTCCTTTCAATGCTATACAATCATTTGCATGATCATTTCTGAAGTTTTTTAAAACTTTCCCCCCCTTTAATTTGTACATCACATTATCATGGTTACATCCGTCCCCTACATAGAAACATATTTAATAAAGCCTACAATTATTCTGCAAAGAATGTTAACACGGAGTAGATGTTGTTGAAAATGGTGCATAATGAAGACTTCTACATTAAAGTCTCATTTAAGAGAGATGCTGACACGCTCAAGTGTCTGTTCTTACATTTAACAGAAATCTGATATCTCTGTCTACTTAAACAAACATTTCCTCCAGTCTGTTTGTCACCTTGTTTTGATATCTGACTTGCAAAGATATGAAAATATTCTGGCTTCTAAGTTCTTACCATACTCATAAATGTTCAAATTTATAATTGAAATACTAAAGGCCGAAAAAGTCTCCCCTATTTGTTCAGTTTGGTGAATATTCCATCCAATAGGAATCACTCTAGTTTTTGAGAGATACTCAGATATGAAAATAACTATTTATGGGTGACGATCTATTATTTTAGTGCTAAATCTATGGTCAGAATTGTTGAAAAACAAAAAAATACCTAACTTCAGTGAAAATTCACACAATTACTTTTACTATAAGGATCCTATACAAATGCTCACCTCCTCAAGAGCAATTTGGGATGGTTCTTGCTCTCCAAATTCTTTTCAATCAGATCTGAGAGAAGCTGTTTCAGCACTCCAGTGGCATATTCCATCTCACCCTGTAGGGCTGTCATGATTAAAGAGGCCACATTACCCCGGTCGCGCATGGAGAAGCTGCGTTGGGCCTCCAAGGTTCGAATAAAAGTTAACAGGAAGTGCTTTTTGTTCAAGAGCTGCCCAAAGAGTGTCAAAGACTTCTCCACATTGGCCTGGACCTGAGGAAGAAAAAATACAGCAAGTTACATCAGAGTATTTTAACGATACTCTGATTAGGAAAATCAGGTACAGAATCAAGTGCAACATTGGACATGGAACAGACAGAACATGGAGTATAGCCAACAAATACATGCAATGACCAATAGTCACTTTTTAATGTTTATTTCTAACTATATGTGAAATCTTCTCTTTGTAGGAGTTTTAGTCCAAATATCAGAATTTAGTGTATAAAACATGGATATGGCCCTTTAAATTCTTTTAGCTATGTCCTCCCACCCAGTACTCAGTGAATCTAGTAAAGTGAATCTCAATAAACTATTTAAAAAGCTTACACTGTATGGATATATAATACTTTGTCTCTTAATATTGTTAATTCATTAAAAGCAGCCTATTCTAGAAATTCCACTTATTGAACAGATATTCTCAAAGACTGCATACATGAAATATATGTACTTTACAATTTTACTTGTATGTTTTAGTTCAAATTTTCCCCAAATTTTGGGACCATGATTCAACTGATCTTGTTTGCAAGAATAGATCTCTCTCTTGACTATTTATTGTTCAGTTCACTGAGCCTATGTAAAACACAAACATTCAGGAAAGTGTCAGTAAAAATAATAATAATTTGAGTGCCAGAAAACATCAGAATTCCTTTCTGTCCTGTTTTTAAATGTAGTTGTGCACTTCGGTGCATACAAAATGTGAATAATAAAAACAGTCAAGCCAGGACAGAATACTAAACTGCATGGATATCAGTTTAGAGATTCATTTAATAATGATTACATTCAGAAGTTTTCTCTTCTCTTTCTATCTTTTTCTCCTATTGCTCCAAATCTGACTCAAATTCTAGTCCATTCATTCATTCATTAAACGAAATATTGAAAGAGAATGATAGGCTCCAGGTTCTCTTATCTAGCATCACATCAAATTTAGTGAAACAAACAAAGCTACTGTCATACGACTCTGTGCCTATGGGACTGAAGTAGCAAAATTTAATAACAGAGAGAACACTTTGATCCAGGTAAGCAGTTTATGAAGGCTGTACAGATAGTTTCCACTTAATGACAGCAATTGGTCCAGCAATTCTATCACTAAGCCGTTGTTAAGTGAAACATGATGCGACTATGCCTGTTTTATGATACCATGCCTGCAATCATTAAGAGAATCATCTACGGTCATTAAGTGTGACACCCCATGATTGAGACTTGTGTCTTACTGTCTGCTTCCCTCTGACTTTGTTGGAAGCTGGCTGTGAAGGTCGCAAATGGCAATGACATGACTGTCATATATGTGTACTGGTTGCCAGACACCCAACTTGTAATTATATAACTATATGAGGATGCTTTAATTATCGTAAGTTCTAAGGCTGACTGTAAACCTACTTCTTCAGCACTTTCATGAGTTGAATGGCTACTAAACAGGACAATTGTTAACTGAGGACTATCTGTATTTGATTTTCTGCAGAGATCAACTAAAGGAACAGGTTTGAGTTCAGCCTCAGACTAATTTATTATTTAAATACTGTATTTTCATAGCAGTGCAGATTCCTTACAGTGAAATCTATCTTGATAGAAAACAGAAAATGTAGAATTTATTAATGATACCTGATCAACATCAGCATATTTGTCACAGTAAATTTAAAGCCAGGAACATGTAGGGAAAAAATAACTATATGAGAGGTGGGTTCTAACGGTTCGGACCAGTTCTATGGAACCGTTAGTAATTTGGCAGCCTAGTTCGCTAGAATCAAGCCTGCCATGCCCCCATGGTTTTCTTGGTGGTACCTATGGTGCCGCCATCTTGTCTTTTGTTTCTGTGCATGCGCAGTTTTTTTGTTTTACTGCGCATGTGCACGCAGCGCATCCCTGAGCAAACCGGCAGTAGCAAGATCCGGAACTAAACTACATTATAACAGAGGATAACTCTTCTTTTAACATTTACAATACATTACTTGCCTTGTACAATTTTCAAGAAATGACATGATTTTTTAAAAATCCCTCACCTTGTATACTTTCATACCATCAGATTTTAAAATTTTATCCAACAAGCATCCTATCTGCATCCCTAAACAGGAATTGCCAAAATGCTTCCGATTTGATCTGGGACTAATTGCCAGATTCCTCCTGGCTACAAACAGCCCTACAGGAAAACGTGATCTTTTGCACTTTCTACATATGGCTGTAAATGTTATCATCTGTCCCTGAGATTTAGCAATGGAATTGGGTCATATGGTATATCTAACCATGAAGCAGAAAATAAATTGCTAAATTTGACTAGGATATCTGATCTATGGGGACTCAAGCAGATAAATATTTCTATTTAGCTACAGTTGTATCTACTTCAGGGGTGGGTTCTAACTTACTTTGCCGCCAGTTTGTTGCCTCCCGCGCCGTGTGGGTGCGCCTCATGAGTGTGCGTGTGCCTCATGGGCGCAGTAGAAAAAACCCCAACCCCCCCAAAAAGGCCAAAAACAAGATGGCGATGCATGCACAGTGCCGGAAACTCGGCTCCTGCACATGCACAGAAGAAAAAAACCCAAAAACATTCAGAAAAAAAAAGATGGCAGCGCCCACGGAGTAGAACCGGCTCCGTGATGTCACCAGCAGCCTACTATCTACTCAGTGGGTACCAGTCCGAACCGGTAGGAATCCACCTCTGGTCTACTTGATGCCTCAGTTCCATACTTATACTCAGGAAACATCTGAACAGAGACAGGAAAGAAGCTGCATCATTTGGACTGCTAACACACTGTTCAGTCTTCATATTTCTTCCAAACAGGTAACTAAAACTAAAGTGGACACCTTCAAGGCAAACACCCACCTTCCTCTTGTGAAATAAGTGTTTCAGGACAAAGATTTTTCATTTCATTATTCTGAAAACTGTTTTATACTGATGGCAAAATATGAATAATAAATGAAAATTAAATAGATTTATATCCCATGTTTCATTAATACAGCTCTTGTGGATATGAAAAAGCACAGGGCAAATACTGTATATCTCCTAAATAGTATATAGAATATGGATTACACATTTGTACTCATATCTCTTAAAAACAAGTGTGCACAAATGAAAATATTATCTTCAATCAAGATTATTCACCAGCTGTTACCAACAGTTATTACCGTCGACGGATTGCTTGCAATTGAGGATACAGAGATTTGCTTAATGGCCACGCAAATCACATGAAAACATAAGACCCAATTGGCAATGGTTTGATAATTTGAGGAAAATTCATTTAAAAAAAAAAAAGTATTTCAGATTGGACAAAGCAGTTGTTCTTCTAGGGAATTTTCAATGAGTCTTTTCTCTGTATTTACCTTAAGAAGTGAGATTCAGAACCCAAATAAAGGATACTTGCAAAACAATCTTCTTCTGAATGTCCAACTTGCTCCTCAGAATCTAAACTCTCCTAAGGGATGAATATTAGATTCAGACCAAGCCTGGCTCCTGTCCTAAATGAAACACTCTATAGATTCACCTCTCTATAGGTCTCTTGAGTTCAAAGCTGAGCCAAAAAAGCTGCTCTAAAAAATGATTGGAGAGGAGGCATGAAGTGGAAAGTAATATTGTTTGGGAGTTGGTGGCATTATTATTAACTTCCGAAATCCACTCCATTTATCCAGAAAAAAGTTGATTGTTTTCTGTAATGTCTACTAATGTCATATCTTAGAATATTCCCCAAGTCTCATTCTCTTGCATCTGAATTATAAAGTATATTTGATTTTTATATGTGCCCTATGTTAATAATTAGTAAATCATTTCCCTTTGGCCATTCTCCTTCTTTTGTCCTAGCTAGCATTCCATGGTTTTAATGTTACCAGCTCTACTTGGTCAGAAGCTGTTAAATTGCTGGTAGCGTTAGGGGAAAAAGCTTCAATTTATGTCACAAAACAACAGTAGTTATTTTTGTCCTTTGTGACATGTTCATAACAATTTGAATTTACATTTATCAGTTATAGCAGGAACCCACTGCACTGAGAAGCACTTGTGCAAATTCATTTTAATATCATTAACACAAAGCAAAAGGTGGGAGATTATCTCTATCCATACGAAAGCAGCTGCTTTCAGCAATATAGTTGTTACAGAAAGGATGCCATTACACAGGGTAGTAACCTCCCATATGTTGCCAGTGTGTTTGTGTGTAAATAGGCATGTGTTTACTTTAGGTCTCTCAAACAACTAATTCTCTCTCTGCAATGTGTGCACCATGTTCTTGAGGCACTTCAAGGCAGGACCGTTTTTATTCCCCAATCTTTCTAAACCATAGTTGGGAAATGTGAGATTTAAGGTCATTAACTGGAAAATACCAATTCTGGATTTCTTAGTGACAGAGTTTGTTTGAAATACAAGGCAAAAGGCATGGTGTCTGAAGTGTTTCAAACCTAGTTGCTTCTATGAGGAATTTGAATTGGCCCTAATTCCTTGTTTTAATCAGTTGTATATGTGGGGGAAGGAAGGAAGGAAGGTATGAAGGAAGGAAGGAAGGAGGGAAGGAAGGAAGGAAGTTCTTTTCCTCAACAATGGCTTGCTTCTCCATTCCATTCAAATTATCTCAAAATATGCTTCTTTCGGAGGTTCTACATATAAGGAATGAATAAAGAAACATGAGGAAGAGGACTGTATTTTAACCTGAATTGTTCTTAATCGTGATATGAAGATGCAAACCAGTGTTCTATTTATGGCAGGTATCATAGGTGGATTTATGCAAAGTCACTGTCTCAAATGTTCACTGATCAAAATAAATAGCGCCCTTTGCTTGATTCATGAAGTTAAACATCTTCTTTCTTGGATAGTGTGCTCAGCTTCCAAAAACCCACAATAGCTGATAATCTCTAAAGCTTGCCTTGTCCTAAACAAGTTGTCTTATTACAACCGCTTATAACAAGCATAGCAGAGTGGTGGTGTTGTATTAGTAGAAGCAATAGCACAAAACATCTGTCATATAAATGATCTCAGCAGGCTTGGCTAGTTATGAAAAGCTCTGAAAGCAATGAAACAACACATATTCTTTCCTTTTCCTTCCCCCACCCACACTGTCACTCTTTTTTTAATGGGTACGTGTTCATTAGCAGAAGTAAATGAGCAATAAAGCATGATGGCTTTAAATTTTCATAAAAGTAATAAAACAGCAACTTAAACCCACAAGAGGAGTAGTACTTACAGTGCAACAAATTAGTTGGGGTGTGTGTCATGCACAACAAGTTAGTAAGGGAAAAAGAGGCAGAGCACATATCCCTTCCTTGCCATTTGCAGTAACAAACATTCTTATTTTTTAGTTAAGACATATGAACACAAACTTGTCATAATGATTTTAAGAATTGCTGATGTTACATTTGACATAGTAAGATAAAAGGCAATCCTACTTATTTTGTTCCATGGGGGCGGGGAGAATCCAAAATTGACAGTTGAATATCTTTATTAAAGCCAAAAAAATAAATAACACAAACAACTTTCAGAATCTCCATGATACTTTGTTGGAAATATAAAAGCGGGGGGAAGATGTTTTCAGAATTATATGTTTCACATTTCACATTTTGTGAGATGGGTGAGCCTACAAATATGATGAATGAATAAATAAAGTGACAGGGAACTTATTAGATCTGCTAATTGGGTCAGAATGTTATTCACGCTGTCATAAGGGCTCTCCCCCAGCTCTGGGAATATATTTGTACTTGTGTGAATCATGCTGTGTTTTTTCTTTCTTTCTTGCAATTTAATTTTTTTCAACCATTTTGCATTCTACAACACGTAGTATAACTGAGAAAGGCTTGTATCCTTATTGATTTACTCATTATTATTTTTATTTCAGAATTCTGCCAGAACAAATCTATGAACATTTTTTTTCTGTTTTTCTTGTATAAGACACGGTTTTATACTTTACTATATAGCAATCTAAATTATTCTTATTTACTCTGAGAATAACCTGAAAATGAAATTTATTTAGCTATAGAGTTTTGAATGGAGGGAGCAAGCTGAATTGACTGTAATAATGAATTGTAAATAAAAAAATATATGTTAACATGAATATGACTATCCAGCACCTCTTGTTTGGTACTGTTTGCATGTTATAGTTCCATTTTTCCATTTGCAGGTTATCTTTGTACTGAAAAGTTAAAATCCCTCTCTTGATGTGTGCCCTTTCTCTCTCTCTTTTCCCTCACAATAATTAAGGAAGTAATGACAGGCAAAGTGTGATCACAACAACATCACTGCCAAGAGTTGAAACACAGATGGGCCAAAAAAAACCACAACCCTCTTTGTTTCAGTTAGGATAAAAGCTAAACTCCTGGTTGAGGTATGAATGAATCTGGAATTCCTAAATACCTGTGACATAAAAACGAGCATTTCCAGAACAATATTTTTTCCTGGAATACCTCCAAGATAGAATGGGTTTCGACCTTTGCCATTGTTTTACTGCAATGGTCTGCCTCTATCAAATGTACACAGTAAAATCTCACAGATCATGAAATTAAGCTCCTTGGCTATTTTTGCTTTCTTAAAGACATAAGGGCTCACAAATTTTTTTACAGCTGTGATATGCTTCAAGCCAATGGCATAATTCTTCAACTTCCATATCCGAACTCAGGGTTTTTCTGTATGTTTAAAGTCAGAAAAATTACATCCTTTGCTCAGAATAAATTCGGCCAATTCACTAAAATCCATAAGCAAATTTATGTAAGCCTCAATGCTTGCAATAACTGCACTTTATTCTTAAAACAATGCTTGAACTCTTGGTTTGGTTAACAAATAATGATGCAGTCAGTATGAACAGAGAAATAAAAAAGCATTATTGAAAGCAATGAGAACAAGGGTCATAAACTTATCTTAAAAAATAAGATCATTTTGCAAGGATTTTAAAAAAATAAGCTCCACAACCAGAAGACAGCTCTTTTTCTTTTTTAAACAAAAGCTGCAGGCATTACATAAATTATGTATTTGTTCTTACATTCCGCCTGAAATTCTGTGCACAAAAAGTAGGTTTTATCTTAATACTGTCTTCCCTGATGTGGTGTCCTTTTAATTTTCACCTGTGTAATTATTGAACAAGATGCAGAAATTGAAATTATTTGGAAAAATATTAAAAGGGTAACAAATAAGAGTATTGTTGTGGAAAATAGAATAGAATAGAATAGAATAGAATAGAGTTGGAAGGGAGCTTGGAGGTCTTTTTTTTTAGTTCTAAGTTGCTTCTCTCCTTGATTAGTTTCCACCCATTGCTTCTTGTCCTACCCTCAAATGCTTTGGAGAATAGTTTGACTTCTTTGTGGCAGGCCCTGAGATATTGGAACACTGCTATCATGTCTTCCATAGTCCTTCTTTTCATTAAACTAAGCATACCCAGTTCCTGCAGCCATTCTTTATATGTTTTAGCCTTCAGTCCCCTAATCATCTTTGTTGCTCTTCTCTGCACTCTTTCTAGAGTGTCCACGTCTTTTTTACATCGTGGCGACCAAAACTGGATGCAGTATTCCAAGTGTGGCCTTACCAAGACATTATAAAGTAGTATTAACACTTCACATGATCTTGAGTCTATCTCTCTGTTTATGCAGTCTAGTTGGCTTTTTTTGGCAGCTGCTGCACACTGCTGGCTCATATTTAAATGGTTGTCCACTAGGACTCCAAGATCCCTCTCACAG
>JANHFT010001908.1:43556-54694 GCA_032467955.1 Pseudoxenodon macrops | reverse complement strand
AGGAAAATCCAGTTGTCTCCTGAAAAAGCACCTTTGGGACAACCATGACCTAGATGGCTGAGAATCTCCATAGACATAATGCTGAGATACTGTGCTTAAACTGTGAGTTGTGAGCCCCCTGCCCACAACAGGGGGTCAGGGTGCAATGGCCAACTCTAAGTAGCGATTCAAAAATGTTTTACATTCTGTTTGGGCAAAGTAGGAACACAAACATAACTCACTCTAGGCTTTGCTTCCACTTTGTGCAAGCCAGTTGCAGGCTTGCCAGAGCAGAAAGAAGCAATGTTTAACAGTGTTTCTGCTTTGCAAATGGAAGGATTGTTGAACGTCAGTCTTAGCTTTGCTCCCTGCTTTGCCTGTACAAGTCTGCAGTGGGCAGTTATGGTTTGATAATAATCGATGATCCCCAGACTGACAAGGATCACCCAGAAGACTGTTTAAAAGTAGGCTCCTTAATTATCAGTGAAGAGGCTCAAAAAAAGGAAATAAAAGAAGAAAATGAGGAATCTGTCTCAATGTATCTTGGGGATATATTAAGAAATACTTCAATTACCAGGATTTTTGTAGCCTCCTCTCTTTCTTAACACATTTCTGCTAAGGAGATTTTGTGAGTTTCAAGATTGGAAAAGGAATTTATTTTAGCTTTAGGAAGAAGCAAAGAGCATGATAGTAATCGCAGTATTTGAAAAATGATATGATATATAAAGATTTAATTTCAAATGTGAGTGGTGTAGTCGCTTCTTATATAACCTTAGCCCCAGTAGAATTATTAGTTCTATTAATAGAGAGGGAGATATTGCACAAATGTATTTATTGTTTTAGGGAGATGTGGTGCTTGAAATATTGAGAATCCATGCTGTAGAGCCACAAAACTCCAGACATCTAAATTTTTATGCTCCAGGTATTATAGTTATAAAACTGCCTCATCCAAAGCTAAGTCTGAATATAAGTTTCCTTACACCCACTCTGACATTTACTATAACCCGCATTCATAAAAGCGAATGAAAGAGGTTTTCAGCGGAAAAACAGCAGAGTGACCAAGAATGTATAGACAGCAATTTTCTGTAACATTATTGGGGGGGGGGAGTGAATGCTACTCAGGGGTGAAATTCAAAAGTTTTTCCTACTGGTTCTGTGGGCGTGGTTTGGTGGGCGTGGCAGGGGAAGGATATTGCAAAATCTCCATTCCCACCCAATCTGGGGCCAGACAGAGGTGGTATTTGCTGGTTCTCCTAACTACTCCAAATTTCTACTACTGGTTATCCAGAACATGTCAGAACCTGCTGAATTTCAGCCCTGATTTTACTGTGGTTTTTGTTTAGTAATATAACTTTACCTGCAATTAGGGCATTTATGAACCATGACATTATTATTTAATACCCTTAGCAACATTACATTTCTACTCTGATCTTCCTTGAAACTTGTATAGTTCTCTGGTTTCCAGATAGCTTACGGAAGAAACTTGACTTGTTTCAGTTATAGAAAATTATTTTACATTAGATGAATGGATCATAAAAATAATAATAATAAATGAGAATACATTCTAAATGAAACTTATGCATTGGTTCATGGTCAGCTGAAACCATATGATGTGGATTGGAGGGGGGAGTCACTGGCGGGCGGGGGGAGAAATATCTATCTGATGTGGTTGTTTCACATGGCTGTAGCCTGCAAACTTAATAGTCCGTCTTCTGGGGGGGGAAAGGAGGTTTTAGTGTTATCTAAACAACTAAATTAGAGAACCCAAATTGGGTAGAATGCTTGAGAGGCCCATAAAGCAAACCTCAATCTACCCATGATGGTGGAAGATTCATTCATTCAGTACCTCATGCGATATGTTTGGTGCTTTTAAAAAAAACAAAGAAAATGGAAAGGAACACAGTGCTGCAGTGGGGAATGCTGAAACCAGCTTCCACCTGCAGTTGTTGTTTTTTTTTTAACAGTAGTGGACTGACAACAATATAAATGATAGAATAGCAGAAAGAGAGTGCAGGTATCCTCACCTTCCTTGCATTCCAAGGCCACTCGTGATTCCAAGTTGTCCATTTGCAGCTGGAGACGTTTAAGGGTACGGTCAGCATCTCGAGACTTCCGTTTGTATGCAATGAGGACAATTATGATGATGAGCAAGAGAAGTCCGCCTCCTCCACCAATGCCAATAATGGCTGGCAAAGTCAACAGGTTGTCAGAGTAGATCAGCAGCGTCCCTGGAGAGAACTCAAACCCCCCAGCCTTAATCTGGAAGACACAAAGAGAGAAAAATATCCAATACTATTGATTGGGGCTGTCTTACTCCAAAGAAAGACGTCTATTCTCTGTTTTACTTAGTAGGCAAGGAGACTGAGCATATTTTGAAATTGGGCAATTGAGGAGATTGTCCAGTGTCAAAATATTGAAAGGAACTATTGACATGAGGACCTTATCAACATATACTTTTCCAACTAGTGATCAAAACTCTCTTGTCATTGCAGGATAAGCAAAAGGCACCTTTCTTTTTAATTTCTACTTATTTTAACACTAAGAAGAAAAATATACTCGCAACACTGATTTTTATTCTAGTAATAGCCCAGAGATGCTTTGTGCTCAGCATACCATTACTAAAGTCTGTTCTATCCTCACTATTCCCATTTCTAAACAACTTCTAGTTAGCACTGGCTGCCACCTTTAGAAGGAAGCAAATGTAATGGCAAGAAAGAACAGTAGTAAGATACTGGAGGATAAGTCTCATACTACCAGAAAGGAGTTTAGATTGGATATAGACATATGCAGGCACACAACTGATGCCTGAAATAAATAAATGTCAAGTTTGATATCACATTCAAATAACATTATAATAATACATGGGATGCAAAGTATACTCCTCTGATGGATGAAGTGCCTGGAGGAAGAAATATTTTGAGTCCTTTTCAAAAAATTCAAGGCTATAATGAACTCTAGAGTAAGACTGACTTCTTGTACTAAAAACTAATCTTGTATAATTCATACAGATGTTGTTGAGTACAAAGAGAGAACAGGTTAAAAATTCAGAGATTAATGAGATTTTTCTTTTTCCCTCTGAAGCCAACAATATTTAAAAAAACTAAACCAAGTTTATGATCCATTTAACGTTTGCATAAGCACAGATGTAAGTCAATTTTGTCAAGCAGCCACATTATTATGATTGTTTTAAACTTATGCATAGTTGTGTCTACTTTTGTAAGCAACTTTTCTAACACATGCATTTTGTGCGATTTCATATAATATGTAGATTTTTGAGTGGTAATTTTGAAAGAAGGCCTGTGTGCAAAATCCATCAAATGAGAATTTGAGGGGTAACTATATTATGATCTGTGTCATAATTTGGGAACTAGTAGTTCATGTTGTTTAAAAATCTGAATTATATAATTACTCCAGCATTCCTTCTTCAAGTACAATTAAGAATTTCTAAAGTTGTAAAATAGTAGTACTTTAAAAACAGTTTTAGAGTGACATTTGTAAATACATTGAATATGTAAACAAGAAGGGACTTGCTAAGGAATGTGGGGGATTGAAGACAGTTCTGCAGAAGAGAGCCAATGATGTAGCTAAGAACAATAAGTTATTTCAAAGGACATTAAATTTGTACTTACATTGCTAACCATCTTACACATTGGGGGGAAAAAACCAGAACACAAAATATAAGCTGGGCAGATATGAACTACCGTAGTAGACAACCCTCATTCTGTCAAAGACCTTGGAGTACTCATCTCAAATGATCTAAGTGCCAGAGTTCACTGTAACAGCATTGCCAAAAAAGCATTAAGAGCTGTTAACCTAATCTTGCATAGCTTCTTCTTCAGTAATATTGCTAACTTACAATGGGATAGAGAGGTATTTTTGAGGAATTGCACCAGAAGCATCATTTTAACATTGCAGGAAGAAGCAACAATGATATATGCATTCAATGACACTATAGGTAGTCCTTGAATTACAACCAGTTGCTTATTAACTATTCAAAGATATGAAGGATTATAATTGAAAATCAAAATCCAAGGATAGCTCCACCAATGTGGCCACCTGATCACACTTTGGATGCTCAGTAACCAGGCCACATTTACTGACATTTGCAGCATTTGATGGTCATCTGTCTACTTTATACAACAGTTTTGTGTTTTATGACAGTTTTGCTGAAAACTGCATTTACTTCTGGTTTTTGGCAAAACCGTGTCCATAGAGAACTTGTGGTTCACTTAATGACTGTGGTTTTGCTTAAGGATTGCAGTGTTCAGTTAATGACTGCGGATATGTTTAATGACTGCAGTTTTTTGCTTAAGGACAGCTACAAAAAACTGAGTTGGTCATATGACTGATCCACTTTATGATTATGATGAGCAAGCTTCATTACAGTCATGACTCGAGGAGTACCTGTACTGTAAATAGCTGAAAATGCAAATGATCTGCAACCTCTAGTACATAGTCAAAGAACATAGTGAAAAAGTGGGATTAAGATTAAATATAAAGAAGGCCAAACCAAACTAATGACAACAAGTGTAGCAACCAGCCTTAGAATTAATAAGAGCCTGGAGTTGTGGAAAGCTGCTGCTTTTAGAATCAACTATCAATAGTAAGGAACTAGCAGTCAATCTATATGCTGCAAACAAGAACTTGGTATGAAAGCAATGAAAGCCTTGGAAAGAATACTGGATGCTATGACGTATCTATACCTAAAAAATATCCAGAATTATGTGATAATGGTTTTCCCAATGATGATGTATGGAAGTGAAAGTTGGATTGTGCAGTAAAAGGACAGAAAGTGTATTGACTCTTTTGAACTTCGGTTTTGGAGAATATTCCTGAAAATACCATGAATGTCCAAGAAAAGAAGCAAATGGTCAGAGAACAAATCAATACAGAGCCCTCATTAGAGGAAAAATGACCAGGCTGATATTATTATATTTTGAACATATTGTGACAAAGGCCCAGCTTTCTTGAAACATCTATAATGCTGGGAAAGGTAGAAGGAAAGAGAAGAGGATGACAGTAGCAAGGTGGGCAGGCTGATTTGCAATAGTGTCAGGTACACCATGGGGAGATCTGATGGACCAGGCTAGGGACAAATCATCTGATTTATCTGTATGGCTGCCAAAACTCAACACCAAACTGACAGCACATAACCAATATAAAAAGTTATCTCTAAACTAAATAAGCAATATGCATAATACAAATAGATAAACAGCATAGTCTTCAAATAACAGAATGTATATTTGGAAAGGAAAGAAGAGTGACAAAATTCAAAGGACAATGCCTACATTCTGTGATCTTTGCAATTTCACAATTCTTTTAGCAAGAAAAATAAAATAAGCACTTGGGGTCCAGGTAACACAAAAGCACAAACAGAGGCATGCCTGACTTGCCTTACCGTCACTTTATGTTGTCCTGTAAGGTTTGGGGACTCACAGAGCAGTTGAGTTTCAGAAACAGTAAGAGCACACGGAGTGTCTCCAATGAGTACAGTGTAGTTTAACCTGGAATTACCAGGTGCTGGTGGGAGTAGGTTACGGCCCTTTAAGAAAAAAAAAGTAGATTTGTTGTTGTTCAGTCGCTAATTCATGTCCAACGTGTTGTGACCCCATGGACTATAGCACACCAGGTCCCAAAAGTTACTTACTCACTCCCCATTTTTTGTTTGTTTGTTTGTTTGTTTGTTGTTTACCTCCACCTTTATCAGTTTATAAGTAACTCAATGTAGCAAACATACATAATACTCCTTCCTCTTCCTATTTTTCCCACAACAATAAACCTGTGAGGTGAGTTTGGCTGAAACAATGACCAGCCCAAAGTTACTCAGACAGTTTTTATGCATATGGACTAGAAGTCAATCTCTCCATTTCCAGGCTATCACTATAGTCAACCATATCTTTTTAATTCAGCTTTCAACTTTGCTCAACTTTGAAAGGGAAGTACAAGGAATTGAAAGAAAATATATCAGACCACTGAAGGGATAGGTCCAATAGCTTATTTGTGGATGAGGAGAAAGACCCTCCTCTCTGTCCAGTCCAAAGGGTTGTTATGAGAATCTTGAGCTGAGAAGGTGCTAATAAGCTGTTCTCAGGGGCATTTGCTCGTTCCCTCAGAGCTGAGACAAAACAGATGGCCGCAGCCTATTCCCTCCTCCCACCCATTCTCAGGAAGGTACCTCAAAGTAAAAGAAAGACCAGAGACAAAGAAAGGTTATAAACTGGAATCCAGGCCCTCCCCACAAGAATGGTAGCATCCAGATAGGGATCTATGGGGATCTGATAATGTACTTGCAATTATTCCCATCTCCTGTGTTCGACACTGTAATGTGAAGATTCAATCAATATTTTTTCTCTTCTTAGCAATTAAATTTCAATCCTATATTTGTACATTGTGAGTAACAGGATCTATTAGCTTAATGGACAAAGCTTTCCCTGAATGGGTCTGGGAATTCTGAACAACACTATCAATATAATGTGTAACTAGTACTTATCTAATAAGACCAAGAGCAATGTTCAAGAAGAACACTTGTCTCTAAAACCTGCAGAAACAAGCTTGAATAAATTATTACCTTGAGGATAAGAGGAGAACTTGGCTTGAGCTCCAACATACCAGATGGCAAGGATTCAAACACAGGATCTGGATAATAGATAAAGTTAGTTCTGTTGATGATCAACAAGACTTGAACATTGTCCATAATAAAGCCAATCTCATCTGGTCGATCACCAAGTTCTGAAGGGCTCTTGACTGGGTTATTAATGGAAGGAGCATAGCACACCATGATGGTATCATTGTAGACTGTACAATTCTGAAAGGCAAAAGTCAGCAGGCTTACCCATTTTTCTTTTTCATTAATGTTATCTTATTGTCAAGAAAAACTATGTGCCACACCCTTAACTTTTTTTACACTACAAAGCAGGTCCCCCTACTGCTAGGACTCTGACCTCTTTGAGTTGTTGTCCAGTGCTTCTACTAGCTGGGAAATAGGAAAATATGGAAGACAGCAACTTCCTTTCCTTTTTCTAGCAAAAGCATATTAAAAAGAGGAACCAGAAACTATATGGAGTGAACAGTAACATGATCCCTTGGAGTGTGATGGAAGTTGAATATCTTGACAGCAACAGGCAGGGATAAATTTTCAGAACCAGGAGATTGAATGAAGTAGGGGCTCCTGCCAATGTGTAGTTTCTTGTATTGTCATTCCAGAATGATTGGACCAGAATTGGTGCCAATAATTAATTGATTCAGCTTCTCAAACAGCATGCAGAGCCCAATGGCATTGTGGGTAATCACATATTTCAGCCTGGCACAACCCCCACATATTGTCCTTGTCAAATGTAATTAATTCCTAGGAAGAAATGTGTATTTTCCTCCCTCAATAAATAAACCTAAATCAGGAGTGTGTAATCTTTTGGCTGTTAAATTGTTAATTTTAAAATAATTATTAATTGAAATCGATGTAAATTATTTAATTCATTGAACGTTATTGAAATTAATAGGGAATGGATGGAGAATTTTGGGAGTTGGTCCACAAATCTTAAAGTTGCTGAGGTTGAGAATCACTGACCTAAATAATATTAAATTTCATGGTGCTATTATCTAAGGCAAGAGATTCTGGTGACATATCCTATGACATCTGTGACATCAGTTTAAGTATATCAAATCTCTTTTGAAACTATCCAACATTTAAAAACCTGGTTTGAGCCTTTCCTGACTTAACTGAGTTGAACTATAACAAGGTACTGCATTTATTCTTTATGTTTCAAAAAAGGAGAAAATGCTTCTGGTAAGATTCCTTTTTTTTCCTTCAGATTTTCATCTTATTACGAATCAAATATTCTGGTTGAACTACTTGTTTTACATTCTTTTTCTTCCTACCCCTTTAGACTTTCTTCCTATTTGTCCATTCTAAAGAGACATAAATTAAACAATTACATTTTCAACTTGTTCAGGTGATTTGAAGAGAAAAATTAGATTAAATGATAATTTAATTAGATGCAATGGCACACTTCTCCAACAAATGTACAAAACAAAAAAGGGCTAGCATAAATGAACTCAAGATTATTTCAACAGAAAGTAACACTTTAATTTCAGGAAAACCCAGATGTACTTTTCCATGCGAGACAACAAATGCAATAATAATTTGCTTAGATATCAATCTTCAAGTAAAGATTAATAAAATGAACTAAATTACCATTGCCCAAACAGGAAGACTTGCCAAGGTGGTTATTGTTGTTGTTATTATTATTTACCTTCAAGTCACTTTTTAGCGACTGCATTTTTTGGCAAGGTTTTTTTTTTTGAAGTGGTTTGCCATTGTCTGTTTCCTGGAGCTGAGAGGGAGTGACCGGCCCAAGGTCACCCAGCTGGCTTCATGCTTAAGTGAAAACTAGAATTCATGGTCACTGGTTTCTAGTGTGATGCCTTACTTGCTAAACCAAATTGGTTCTTTGCTCTCTGCTGTGTGGTCATTAAACTTCACTCAAAAATAGCACTGCTTTAAGTGCTGCTGTCAGTGAAGGACACAGTTTTGAAAAGTACAAGATGACACAATATTTTTCTGCCGTTCTTTTCCCCTATACTAGTTATGTAGATTTTACCTAACTCTTTCTGCATCACAGAACACATCCAAGGCACCCTAAGTAAAATGTTCTCATGTCTCAAGCTGTGAATGTGAATGTGAGGAGCACAAGAATTTTTTTTCTCCCTGCACCATTTAAATGTTGACTGTGGTATAAGATATCCAAAGTTTCCATAGTTTTTTTCAAAAATGTCTGGATTATGCTATACCCGAGATAACAATGCAACAAAACAACCGAGCTTGTCAACCAAGCTAATTATGGTTTTCATGAAATTCTGAAGTCTTAGAAATATATTGTCTACTCATTAAAAAAAAAAACTGAAGGCAGACTTCATGGCTGCTTAGGCTCCTGGGTATCCAAGCTCTCCAAATTCCAGATCAGAATGTGCATCCCTAAAACAACTGGAGAAATACTACATTGGGTTAAAGCTGGATGAAAATTTACTTACATTCTCTTTCTCAACAGTGCCATATTTGGCTCGGATTTTGGGTGCTTTGATAGTAGCCAGGTTGGTGCCCGTCACAGTCAACAATGTCCCACCACTAGGAAGCAAACAGAAGAAGATCAACTGAAGCTCCTAATGAAGAGAGTGGAGGCAGCCTAAGCCAATGAAACAGGGCATTCCTTTTATTCCAATATTTTGCAGCTCCCTGCTCTTTTAACTTCATGCTGGGAAAAACAATGTCTTTGTGGGTTACTTCAGTCAGTGATGGGTAAAAACAAACAATCCCTACTCTAAGTTCCATTTATCTCCACAGTGTACTCAGGATGCCCAATATCAAGCTTTGATTCTTAACAAGAAGAATAGTTCTTCCTTTTGCCCACTACTATTCTGAAGTTCTGCCACATCTAAGGAACCTGGCTGAGGCCCATGACTGTTGATTCTTGTCTCCTCGGGATGCTTCTTCCTCCAACTTTTAAAATCTTTATTGGAACAATGAGGTTGCTCAGCTTGCTTTGTCTGTGTGGCTGCCAATGCTTCTCTTTCTATCCTCCTTTCCCTCCTTGCTCCATTCAATTTCTTTTTCTGGGGGGGAAATGGTTTGCTGCTTCCCATTTAATATTAGCTTCATCTTAAATTAACTTGGTCCTGCACACAGTTGTCATTCTTATTAGGCTGTGCATTTAAGACAAATGCAGTCAAGTTCAGCATTTAGTAAAATATCTACTGAAGAATGCTTTAAAATAGCACTGTTCCCATTCTGTGCTGTGTCACACAACTAGAGATTTGTGTGTGGTTTCTTTCCTTTCCTTATATAACTAAACCTTTTGTACACAGCTAAACTATTACAGTACAATTCTACAAATGAGTAGGATAAGGCTTACTCCCAAGAAAACTAATATCAAGTTTTAATAGCATTAACTGATGTCAAATTCCAGGCAGAAAATACATTATTCCTTTCAGTGTTTATTTTGGAATTCTGTATGAAATCCAAAAGCTAGATATAGAAGGATATATTTCTCAGGCATTGTTTGAATTCTTTTGATACAGGTCCATTAATTACAAGTATAAACAAAACAAACAATATGTTTTTCAAATCTTACAATTTCACTTTCATATTGATATTTTTTGAGAAAACACATGTCAAAAGCAAAAGTCTATTGTCCCAAATACAAAATACATCTTTTATTGTGGGAAAGAGATATACCATATCAGTAACTCATAAATAACTCCCTGAATTGCCCCAAATAACTTATTAAATAATTACAAAACAGATAGAAAACCTAACATTTGTAGGAATTTCTTTTGACTCTTGCTATTGCTATTCTACCAAGGAGTAGATGTGCAGAATGAAGGGTGCCAACAAATACTCAGCATTTTATGTCCAAATGACATATTATGACTATCGTGCCTTCACCTTACAGTATTGATTGAAATAGCTTAGGAAAAAAGTTATGATATTCTTCAGTAATTTTTTCGGTGTAAAACATAAACTGCATAAAAACTACATCAACAAAAAATTGATAATTTTATTTATTCAATCTTACCTTCTGATACTCCATTCAGGTTCTATCTTTTGGATTGTGGGATCCTCAGTATAATAATATGTAACATCAGCACTGCTAAGCACTGCTCGATTTATATGAATAAGGATGGCTGAACCACCTGGAATCTGACCAGATGGGGTCCTACATTGGATTTCACCAGCATTTCTCCTGTGGGACATCAGGGAAAGAGGAGAAAAAATGAAAACAATTGTCAGGCCTACAACCATATTTCTTTTTGGATCTTTGGCCTGGCACACTTTCTATTCTTCTATTATGCATTTTCTATTGTGGGAAAATGAGAGGGGGGATTGTACGGAGCTGGGGATATGTAGCCATAACAAAATTCTTTCCAGAAAGTCAAGGTCATCTTTTGTCTCTGCACCTGACCGGAACTGGATGGGCGAAGCTGCCAGCATGGCAGTGAATAATTGGACCATGTGATGGACTTGTGGTGTGGGGGCAAGATCTTGAACTTTCAACTGGGTGGTGGAAACCTGGGAATCTTCAGATTCGAGTTTCCATGGATGTGCCAACATGGCTCTCTTAATAAATTGGAACTTTGAGGAATGCTTTGCCTTGGAGTCTGATTTA
>JANHFT010001908.1:0-27226 GCA_032467955.1 Pseudoxenodon macrops | reverse complement strand
CGGGTCTTTTCCCGTGTAAGATTGAAAGTATCTTGGCGACGTTTCGATGAGGTCACACTCATCATCTTCAGGCAGAGCCGAAGGCACCATATATATATATATTCATGTAAAAATAACAATATTAAACCAATTGTTACATACATATTTGTGTAACATATAAAAAATAATAATGAGAATATTTTAAAGTATTACAAACATCTTCAACATCTGGCAAATAATTTTGATTTTGCAGAATCCTGGGAGAGTCTTAGAAGCCCCAGGACTCCTCAGACCACATTTTAAGAAACATTGATCTGGACCAATTTTCTCTCATTCTTGTACATAGAAACATACATATTCCCCTATATTCTTACAGGAGAAACAGTTAAAAGAGGGGGGAGGACCCACACAGGTGAGATGGGCTGTGAGAAAAAGATCCCTTCAACTAGGACAGTAAAAGGAATAGGAGACCAAAACTGAATGATGAAATGAAAGGAAGAGATTATTGAGAGGGGAGGGAGGGGGAGGGAGAGGGAGGGAAGGAGAAAGAGAAAGAGTGTGTTCAACAATTACGAAATGTGCTAAAATCAGAAAGAAAACTGTATTAAAAAGGCTACAGCTCATTTTCAGACTAATATTCAATGGCATCTAGTTTTGCAGCAGAGATACCTGCAGTTTCCTGAACCTCTTGCTCTTTCCTTTGTTTTCAACACCTCCTTTCTATTCTTAGATGCAAAGATAACTGGATAGATATACAAACCTCAGGACTAAACAAAGGAGAAGCTATGTAGAAACCACATAAAAGCAGAGAATGTTGATCTACCATAGTGGCTGATTTCTATCACTAAATTTTAGCAGGCAGACTTAGATTCAGAGTGTAAGTTTAATATATACAAGAGGTGCTCTAGAGACAAATGCCTTGTAATGCAGTGAATATGTGCCAAATTCACTTCCAGGCCCTGCCTATTAGAGGGAATTGCCCTTAGAGTAATTCATTAGATCTGACCAATTGCCCTCAGACCAATTCTTCAGATTTGAACAATGAACTCTTGCAAGCTACCAATATCGATTGATATTAAACATCTCCATTCTACAGAGAGAGCAGAACAAAAGTCACAGGGAGAAGCTAAATAGAAAAGGAGAAAAATTAGACCTAGAAATGGCATGTAGGATATGTATCTAACTCTAACCACGGAATCATATCCTCTATATCATTTCATCAGCAGCATGTCAATGATAGCAGTAGCATAATTAAATGAGCATTAGTATTCCATGGAAACTTATAAAGGAGAGAGGATTTTACCAACATTTATTAAAAAGAGCCTCTAGAAAGTAAAATGGCGTGATAAAAGTATTTGTAACAGCTGAAGAACTAGTAGTCTAAACTGACAGCGGTATTGTGTGCCACAGGAATGTTATACACACTAGCTTTCCCCAGCATGGCATCTGCCAGATGTGTTACACGTCAAATCCTATCATTCTTAGCCTCCTCTGACGCCGTTTCACGGTTTGCCAAGGAAATTCCCCTGATACCACAGTTAGGTAAGCTAAGGGATTATGAACATGAAATCAGTAATGTACAAAGATGATTAATACCAACAGCTGTAGGATATGCCTATCAGTCCATAAAACATTACAGGACCAAGTGTTTCCAGGCATCCTGTGACACAGCCAATTTCCTGTACACCATTAAGAAAGAGAATGGAGAAAGGCCTTCTTCTTTGGCAGTGCAACCCCACATCCCAAACATACCTTAAGGATTTTGGGATCTGCACAACGGCTATTGCCATTGCTTGCATGCATCCAGCTGCTTTCTGATACTGGGCAGTGTTGACGGAGGGAACATCGTTTTTCAGACACACACCAGCCGCACTCAAAGCGTGGATCTGCCTTCAGGCACAGCCCACAGCTTTCTCGCAGAGCTGAGCACTTGTACAAGTGAGCTGCAAAGGAAAGAATACACTCAAAGATAAATTGGTGCAAGGTAGAATTTGTTAAACAGACTATCCTCTGATGAGTAATTTTAGATGTGAGGTTTTTTTTTTAAATTTCTAGTCCAACCCACTGCCCAATGCAGGAGTTCTCAAACCATCTTGGACAAATGGTTTTCCAACATTTTCTTGAAAATATCAATACCCCCATCAGTGGGGGTCTTGAAAACCCCCAACGATGGAGCACCCACAACTCTGGAAGGCAACCCTTCCACTACTTAATAGTTCACGCTGTCAGGAAATTTCTCCTTATTTCTATGTTGCATCTCTCTCTGGCGAAGCTCCAACCATTGATTCTTGTCCTGCCCTCAGGTGTTACGGTGAATAAATTAACAACCTCTTCTCTGGAGCAGCCCTTCAAGTATTGTAAGACTGCTATCATACTCTTTTTCGTTAAACGAAACATGCCTAGTGCTTTTAACCATTTATCATAGGATTTAGCCTCCAAAACACTTATCATATTTGTTGCTCTTCTTTGCATTCTTTCTAGGGCCTCAGCATTCCAAATACAGTATTCCAAATGTGACCTAATCAGTGATATATATAGTATAGAGCGATACTATTGCTTCCCTCGATCTTGATACTATCCCTCTGTCAATGTAATCCAGAACCATATTTACTTTTTTGGCAGCACACGACTGAGTCATACCTACATACACCAGGACTTACTGGATTTTTCGGAGTATAAGACCCCCTAAAAGTGGCTGAACATTTGGGTGCGTCTTATACTCCAAATGTCGGGTTTTTTCAGACCTAATGAGGCGCTAGCAAATGAAGCAATCTTTGCAGGCTTTTTTCATTGCTACTCCCTCCGAAGCAGCTTTTTCCCCAGACTTAATGAGGTGCTAACGTTCTTCCCGGCTTTGCAGGCTTTTTTCCTTGCAACTCTCTCCGAAGAACCTTTTTTTTCCAGCCCTAACCAGGGGATAAAATAATGTGCTGAAGCTGACCAGACTAAGGACGCTAGCCAGATGAATACCTGGTAGGCAGATTTTCCCCCTATTTTCCTCCCCAAAAAACTAAGGTGCATCTTATACTCAGGTGCATCTTATACTCTGAAAAATACGGTACATGCTTACATATACCAGGACACCTAGATCCATCTAACAGGCACTATTGTTGAGTCAGATAATGTCTATCTTGTACTGGTGCATATGGCTTTTCCTGCTTAAATGCAGGACTTTACTCTAGTCGCCATTGAACTGCATCTTGTTGAATGGAGCCCAATCCTCAAGTCTGTTAAGACCCTTCTGAACTTGAAACTATCTTCCGAAGCGTTAGCAATTCCCGCAGTTTTGTGTCATCTGCAAATTTCTGATGAGAAATCCTCTCACTTAGGACATTTATGAATGACCTAGGTTGCATTAGTAAAATACCTTGATCATGGTTTCCTGCTATACAGGATATGCATCTAGTTAACTGAATACCCTTGCAGTATTTCCAGAAACACATTATACACACAGAACTGAATATGTTTCTACATTCCCTATTTCAGCTTACCTTGGATGTTTTGGGGATTGTCAATTATGAAGTTTCCATTCCACACAACAGAAAGGTTCACTGGAAGGTCACTGATGTCATTCCCTTCATAGAAATACTGCCAAAGAAGATACAACAGAGGGCACATTAGTCAACCTTACACAAACATAGCAGATACAAACCAAGAGGCAAATGAAACACATTATTCTCACTAATTTCAAGTGCACCTACCTGGATCTTCCTCCGCCAATTATGACCATATCAAAAGCAAGACAGATTGGTCAGATTAGAAGTCTCCCCAATAACTAGGGAACAACAGCAACACAATTTTCTTTACTGCCACCACCACCAGCTGCTTCTTTATAGTTCTGCACTTTGGGGAACAATCCGAACTGGATACCAATCTAAATTATTTTCCACTTTAATTTTCCCTTTGCCTACTTAGTCATTGTTAAGACAGTCTGGTTCTGGATTTGTAATAGTCTTTACCAGTAGAGAATGATTGGTAGGAATTGAGCAAATCTACTGGATGTCAAATCACAAGCATAATTTATTTGAGCTGTTGAGACTAATGGTCCTTGGCACAAAATTTCATCACCTAATAAACTGGGTTTGTTGTTAAAATACAATCTGAGAATACACAAAACCTAAAACAAAGTGATTTTCAGACCTATTCAAGTAATATGCAAGCTATAAATGGGTGTTGTCACTGTATAAATTAATAAATAGTACAAATTGAAGTTATTTTATTCTAATCATCATTCAGCATCCAGGAATGCTGTGCACCTGTTCCTCAAAATAAGGCAACAGAGCAAGGAGCCTTTGTCTGAATAAATATTTAAACTAAGGAAGAATAGAATCTAAAGCCTCCCAGCAACTGGAGACATTACTTTTGTCTGTTGAGCTGGCAAATACTGTTCAGCTTCTTCTACAGCAGGAAAGAAAATGAAAATGCAACGGACTTAAGGAAGACTATCTCTCTAAGAAGGATGATTACAGAGGCACGCAAATTGGGAATTGTATTTCCATCCTACATCACCATGAGCCTTCACCCCATCTATCTCCGTGAAAAATAAACCTAACCCAATCTCTTGCTTCAGACAAACTTCTTGCAGCCTCATCAATATTCCCTTCACAGTGCCTGCGTGCATGTGGAGGCTTAATCGATAGGAAGACAGGAAGGCAGTCGGAACCTTCCCTGACAGCTAATGACCTCCTTTGGCGAGAGATTCTCTGCTTTTCTCCGGAGAAAATGACAGGCGTGTCAGGAGAGATTAAATGAAAGATTCATAGCTTGCTGGAGTTTGTTAGGGAACTATGGATACTACAGGTGCAGCTTTCCCTCTGCTCTGGAAACACCCCCTCCCTGCTCAGCCGCAGCACTATATTAGCCACCAAGGCATAAGACAGCCAAAATGGTGAAGAAAGCAACAAGTATCTTCCCCAACCCATGCATCCTTCCAAGTCTCGCTTTTTTCTCCCTCTTCCTCCTCCTCCTCTTCGACTTCCAAGAAAATCCAATTTGTCTTAATTTGTATTATTTAAAAAAAATAGCTTTAAAGCATACAGAATACAGAACTGCTGTGCATATAGAATGAGAAACAAGACACAACAATCACTTCCTGGGAGCTGTGTCAAATGATGTGACCAATTTTTTTTTTTTTGCACAGAGGATCAGAAACAACACAGAGTCACAATATGAGGTACATACTATAGAAATATAGGGTACAAGCCTTAATTAATAAGGGTTAGTCACACAGCACACTAGAATGATGTTTTCCCATATTAAATAACAATGGCCAAGTTCTCTATGAGGGTAGTTTTTGGTTTATGATGATAATTGGGACCGGATTGCTATTGCTAAGGATTACAGTTTTCATGTGCTCCCATTGCTTAATGACAGCAATTCTGACAGTTCTGATTATTGTTGTTAATCAAGAACACAGGAGATTCTTAAGCAACTACCTCATGTGATTGCAACTTACAACTCCTGGCAGCTTTCCCATTATCTTTGTTTGTGAGAAATTAGCAAACTGTGATCATATGACTATGGTTCACTGCAATATCGTAATCATGAAGCAGGTATCAAGGTCCTGGATTATAATCGCATAACTACACAGATGGAATCATTGCAAGTCCATCTTGTTAAACTCCATTGCAAGTCTTGTCATTGAATATTGTAACCCAAGAACTACCTGGAGACATTTTGGTCTTATTCTGAAAAATAGGTTAAAACTGTAGATATTTAAGATCTTGGCATTTGTAAAATATTGTTGGAGAGAGAGGAGGAGTCAAACAGGGAATTAGTCTGGAATCCCTATGTGGGCATAAGAGAGGGAAGCCTGACTACCTTTGAATGCCACTGAACCTTATCTATTCTGATCCAAGTGCAAACTGCCAATTTGAGAAGACTTCTGTGTAATAGGCTGGAGCAATAAAAGAGCTAATTGAAGTCTTCACACGTGGACCTGATTGTTCGTGCCTGACAGATATTTGCCCATATGACCTTCTGTAATGGCACCTGAGCCTGAAAAATTTATCAACCTCTGATTTATAATATTAAGGATATAAAATATTCTTTAATTAAATTCAGCTGTTCAAAACCTGCTTTACCTATTTAGCATTCTTCACATATATATATGCCTGGAGTCATTGAATAATATATCTGAAGAGCATCAATTTGAGGAAGGCTTGCCTAAAGTGCAGAATAGGATATTAAATGGTTTTAAAATTAAAAAAAATTAAAATATTAAATTCAACCATTAAGGCATTTCGACCAAGTGTCCTATCTAGGGGTTGATGTACAGTATTTATCTGAGCTATTATTATATTTTTATGGAGAACATCTATTTGGTCGCCAAGAATTAACAACGATGGCAGGCTCAATCAACCAATCAATCATTTATTCATTAATTTTATTTCTCTTCCATAAATGCCTTTCCTAGAATAATCCTTCACTGGCATAGCACTGTCCAATTTAACTGGTGAAGGTAACCCAGACAACATCAAGCTGGAAAGGCTGGTCTGTAATACCAACTATCTGCCCCAAAGAATAGAATATAGAACTCTAAATACAGATTGTATAATCACAAATTCAGATAATTGAAGTGCAGCTAATATAGGCTCACATCAATAATATCTTTATGCAATACAATATATAAGCTATTTAAAGGTCAGTAGAGACTTGAAAATAATTGATGTTTGCATAATGTGGTACATGCAATTGTGTAAGTGTGTGTGACTGTATTTGTGTGTGTTCATGTCCCATTCTTTTCTGGTTGTGTTAGACTAATTGGAAACAGGCCGAAGAAGCTGTCTATAGGAATAACTTTTAAAAGGTCACGTATATTTACATAAAGGAAAAGTACCCATCATTTGGAAAGAGAAAAGTGTTTTGGGAGGGTGGCAGAGAAGGATTTAGCTGTGACGAGCAGCGTGGCAGAATAAGTGAAATTGGCATTTTCAATTTGTACTCTGACATGTCTCATTTGGGGCCCTGGCATCTCAGAAAGGCATACAGCCTGCAGCTGTCCGAAACACTTATTTGCATTTCTCTGCCCTGGATCTTTTTGGAAATGAATTCCTTTTGAATAGGGTACAAAGTGGGAACTGGCAGATTATTAACTCTTTAGAAACCTGCTCTGACAAAAACAGTTTACAGAGAAGAGACAGATATGTACATTTTTGTGTCACATAACATGACCCTTTCTATCTGACAAACATTTTCTTGGTGGTAATTATTAAGACTTCTAGTGATCTTCTGCAACATATGGCATAAGTCAAGGACATAGACAAGATGGGTTTTCATGTTTATGAATAATCAACTTTATTGCAAAACATGACATTAAGACTGTGTAGTATATCTCTTTGACTCACCTTGCTTTACGGTAGGATATTATCCTTCCTTCCTTCCCTTCCTTCTTTTCCCTCCCTCTCTCCCACCTGAAGGCAATTTCAGCAGCCCACAGTGCATAGTTTGAAAAGATACATTCCTGAACTCAACATTTGGTCTGCTTGGCTAAAGGACTACCTTTTCAGAGTGCAATATAAAGGAGTCAGTTCTATAAACCATCATCTAGAGCCAGCAATAGTACAGTGCAGATTTAGAATTTATTATCTCATACGTTGGACAACTTGCTTGAAGCTAATGAATTCAACATCTCCAATGCAGCGAAGAACAAAGGCTATATTAGACAGCTGAAAACATGCCATGCATGTTCTTACATAATTAAGAAGGCACTGAATGTAATTTCTCTCTTTTAATGCTACATTGGACCAAAAAGGATGGATGGGCACATCTGGAGGGAAAAACACCAAGAACTAGGAATCTGTTTGCTTCTATGGGTTGCCAGTGTTTCTAAAATTTATTTAAAGGAAGAACAATCCAGAATGCTGGTCTTGCCAATAACTGCTGAAGAATATTCTTGAATTTTCAAACTCTGCATAAAGGAATTGAATGGAAATGCATCCCCAAAAGCTAGAGCGGAAGTTTAAAAGGTAGGTCTTTCGAAGAAAACAGGAAGGAAAGCAGCCAATACATTTGAACTATGGCCAGCAGTCTGACACATGACAAAGCTGAGCACTTGGGTTTTTACTTTATTTTATGCCAATTTTGTGTTTCACTATTATCTTTAACTGTATCTACTATAGTTGTACTCTGACAACTTCTAACTATTTAAGATTGTAACTCAAAATACATGCATTTGGAAGGTAGTCTTTTGGAATCAATAGGGCTTATTTCCAAACAAACATGTGGGAGAAGATAATGAAGGTCAGTTTATTAAATAATCATGTTTGTTGATGTCTTACATTGCTTGTGGCTTCATGCCAATGTTGTTAACATCTCTCTATTCACATTTTTACAATTATACACTTCTGCAAATGCATTAGGCTGGCTTACAGGATGTAGCAACACAGCAACCTGAATTTGCTTGTTAGGCTCCCACAAATTTACACTATTAGCAAACATTACATTATGCACACGCACAGAGTATCTCAGAATGGTAGAACGTGTTAGGCTGTTGGTTCCTTGGCTTTGGGGGACAACTCTGAAATTGTAATACAAATGTTTCCACACCAGCACCATTTGGATGGGGGATGGCAGCATGCCTCTGTCCAAAAAAAACCTGGCAGAAATGTTTTAACACATTTTGAACTAGCAATTTTCCAGATCGGCCCATTGCATTTTATGCGTAAATTCTACTGTGTGTGCTCTCTCACTTTTACTTACTCTGGATGCAGAAAGCACAGGTGCCAGGCAGACTCCCAAGGAAGCAAGGACTATCCAGATCATCAACCAGTAAAACACAGAGAAGAATGGATGTAGAGTTCTTTCCGAGACAAGGAACCCATTTGGCAGCGGCTACCATCAGGAGCATAGCAGGGAAAGCATTATTTTTCTCCCCCTCTTGGAGGTCTATGCCGCTAAAGGCTCTGTGACCAATCTCGTCCTGATTTGAAACCTTGATTCTTGCTGGGATTCTTAGTAATGAAAGAGTAGCTTTAGCAATGCTGCCTTTTGGACAACGACTCTCAAAGCAAAACCTGTATGCCCGTGTAATTATTGTTAGCACCACTGCTAAATAAATTGTGAACTCACAAGATGGAACAAGCAAAGGGGTTGTTGTTTTATTTTGTATTGTATTTTTATAGTTTATATGTACCGGTAAGTTTATATGTAAGGCATTCAGAGTCAGATGGCACCTAAACTGAATTAACTAAACTACGTGGATAGGTAGGCTCTTGCCACTTTACTGGACGAGGTTTGCCTTTTGTGCTTTTGTGTGGGTCTTCCTTCATTCCTTGCTGTAATGTTTTCTTGATGAATTTAAAGTATCTATCAGGAATAACTCTATAATTGAAATTATTATACATTTAGTGTATATCCTGTCCAATGAATGTTGTTAAAGAGAGAGAATACAACTAATAGATATAATTTATTTTAAGGTAACATTAAACAAGCATTAAATTAATTTCACCATTAAAAAAAGATGTGTTTTTACAGATTTTCTTAGCACCAAGAAAGCTGGACCAAACACAAAGGAGTAATGTGGGAAATTTTCCTTTTCACTGAAATACAAACTGAAATACCTGGAAGATTTCCAAAAGGGCCACAGTTAGAGAAGCTCCCAATAAATGAGCCAAATATACAGATCCTATGTATGACTTAAATGTTCAATACCAACACTCAACATTGTATACCATATCTGTAGATCTTTCACACAAGCTTCACATGAGCACATTCCTTTGTGCTGCATTTTATACCAACTGAAAGTTCTGAACATTTTTCAAGGGTAGTACTACATACAGTGTGTTGCAGTAGTCAAGTCGGAAGATAAGAAAAGCAGCAAACTAACTGTTGCCAAACCCAATTGGCTGAGGGAGGAAGGCAGCTGAGACTTTTGGCATTTTTGTGCAAAAGCACGCCTGACAAATCCAGTGATGGAATCAATTTAAGGAACACTTTCCAACTGTGAATCAACTCTTTCAGCCAAAAGAGGCTGATCTAAGCATCCCAAACCAATAACCTATTTATTAACAGCACTTTTATCTTCTGTAGATTTGTTCTTTTCTTTATCTTGCCCATTTTAAAAAAAACTTAGGGCGCATTCACAGCAATAGAAGCATTATTGGTAACTTCCCACTCCAAAACCCAAGATGACCTCCCACAGGGGTCTCATGTAGAACATAATGGGGACAAAGCACTGTAGGTCAACACCTAAGATTTCAAACAATACTCTGTTCAGTGCTACTTTCTGAACATTCTCTCAGAGGAAGAGCCAGAAGTGCTATAGAAGGATTTCCCCAAGGTCCAATTCAATCTTGGTGGAGCATATGCCATTTAATCAGGGGTGGGTTCTAACTTACCTCGCTGGTGGCTCGCTGCCTCCCGCACTGTGTGGCCGCGCATGCGCAGTACAAAAAAAGTCCAAAACATTCCCTCCCAAAAAAAGGCCAAAAACAAGATGGCGATGCATACGCAGTGCCAGAAACTCAGCTTCTGTACATGCGCAGAAGAAAAAAACCCAATTTTTTAAAAAATAAATTCCGCCAAAAACAAAATTCAAAAAAAAAAAAAAAGATGGCACCATCCACAGACCAGAACCAGTTCCATTACATCACTACCTACTCTATAGAACTGGTCAGAACCGGTAGGAACCCACCTCTGCATTTAATGCTGTTAGACTGTTCTTTGTGGCTGCTGGAGAGTAGTAAAGTAGAAGTTCAAATAGATCATTAGATGGGCCTCCGTTAACACTTGGTTTCATCTGTCACAAGTCTATCCAAATCCCTGAGATCTACAGTCTGAAAAGAATCTCAAAAATTGGACAAGAGGTTTCTAAAATTTCATCCCTGCAGCCTGTCCCAACTTTGGAAACAAAAGCAAATTGGAACAGACAAAGCAAATTGCTCAAATTGAGCTACCAGCAATACCTCCCTCCAACATTCTGGTAAACAAAAGCACAAAGTACATGGAACTGATATTGACCTATGTAAAAGAACAGCAGAGCATAAGATCAAGTGGATTTTCAGATGGGCTTCATATTGTACATCAATCTGATTTGTCAGAAAAGTCTTTCTACTATCTGTTGCCCCATCTGCTTCATTACTCTTAAATCCCTAATAAAGCAGTGGGCTGATTTGGCTTTATCAGAGAGAAATGGGTTCTTAGGAGCGCCAATGTCAACCACCTTAATTAGTTCCATTTTTCAGAGGTCAGCCATGGCACTTAATAGTATCACAGACAGATACCATGAGGAATTCCCCAAAGCATCCGGGAAAATGTTTACCTAAATCAAGTATTTTAACTGGATAATTTTAAATAGTCCTTGACCCTCAGAAGTTTCTATCAGCTTTCAGTCTAAAATTAACCACACAATGATATGACCAGGGCAACACTGTTATAGACAGAGTCTCCATTTTTAGATCACAAACTTCAGGGAAACAAACAAACAAATCCAAAATCTTACCCTGTGGTAAGTGTGGAGCAGACACTAATTGGGACAGGCTGATCAACATTAAGAACATTAAATCACTAACCATTCTTAGTTAAGGATTAATAAATGAGGATACTGAAATTCTATAAAACATGGTGTTCTGGGTAATTCAATGGCACATTGAATAATCCAGGAAGACAGACCATTCAATAAAAGTATAAATAGCATGCTGACACCATCCATAACTGGCCTGAATTATGAAATATAACATCTTCCATTGAAAACTAGATTATAATATGGTACATCAGGTCATCAAGATAGAATTTTAAAAAACTATTATTGTTCTTACTCAACCATATTCCTAGTCTAGTATATCACACTATAGTATGGTGGACAAAGCTGGGAGGCACTGTTCTGTTTGCATATATCCATGATAAATACAAAGTTAAGGACTAGATAGCAATAGCATATAGACTTATATACCCCTTCATTGTGCTTTACAGCTCTCTCTAAGCAGTTTACAGAGCTAGCATATTGCCCCCAACAATCTGGGTCCTCATTTTACCTTGGAAGGATGGAAGGATGAGTCAACCTTGGGCCACTCAGAATTGAACTCCTGTAAGTGAGCTCGCAATACTGCATTCTAACCATTGAGGCCTACAGCTCTTAGATAGCAGATAAAATCCTGGATAATGGCTATTTTACCCAATAGGGCACAGAGTTGGAAGGGCTAAATTGAAATGTTTGATTAGACTGTAACCTTAAAGGAAATTACCCTACGCCTTTGGCCAGACTGCATATTTTTACAAAATACCCCATCACCATAAGCCAGCTACTGGTTCAATGCTTTCCCCCAGTCCATTTTCCAGTTCTTACTCTCCTCCATGATTCTGCTACAACGGTTAATCTCAGCAGGCCATAATCAACCAGCAGTTTAGATTTCTCCCCACAACTACACCTAGTACTCATTAAAAATACAAAAATAAAAGTAGGGTGCTTTAGTCCCCGAAACCTTTCCAGTTATCCTTTTGGCTTGGCCCTACAGCGGTAATTTCATTGCCAGCAATGTCTGTTCTGCAGGAAAATATTTTTTTAAAGTCATGGGGCCAGGAAATGTATTTATTTATTCATTAATTCATTTTCTATAGTTGCCTATCCTAACCAATGCCTATAGCTAGCAGTTCTAAAACTATTTAAAAAAAAACATTTACACAATGAAAACATCCAAAATAATTATATACAGTAGCCGAAATAATGAACAATTAACAGTAAAGCTAAGAAATGAGGTTCTTAGCACATTCACAGCCCCAGGCTCAACTACACAGCCAGCCTTTCAGAAAGGCAGCAGGGTTGAAGCCATTCTAATTTACTTTGTGAGGAGAATATGTCACAGAGCAGGGGCTACTCCGGAAGAGGCCCAACAGCCTTTGGCTGACAGGATCTGCAGCACACCCAATCTTGCTAGATCGAATTGGATGGGTAGATACTTGGAAATTGATGCAATCCTGTGCAGACAGCCTCTGGTAGGAACATAAAGGTTCAAGGCCTAACTTAAGAAAACTGTTTTCTTAGAATGTAGTAAAGCAGATAAGGAGGCAGCCATCCAGATATGCATCTTTCGCTCTCTGAGTGTCCATATACCCATAATTCTGTCTTCATTGTAGATATCTTAAAGAAACAAGGAGTATCAGACAGATGGGTAAATATTTTAAAGATTAAAGAACGGCACAGTCTTAATCAATACAGTCTGAGCTTGAATCTCCATGTTATATTCTTGCAGCATGCAAAACCAGCAAGAAAATCCCTCAATTTCTATTGCCGATTTGCCAGTTGTGATTGCTGCAGATACCTAACCTCAAGACTTGGCACTTCAGCACAGGAATGGCTGTACTCCAATTATTTTCGTTTAAGCTGCTTTTATTTGTTGTTGACAGATACACAGATGGATCCTGTGCATGCCCTGAAAGCTCAAACAGGTTTTCTATTTACTTTTTCTTTAAAAAAACCACACTATTTAGTTTACAAGAAGTTACATACCACAAATTTAAACAGTAACTAATCAACACTTCTACCTGCCCCCTCTCACCCATCTGATTAGAAGGAAGTCTATTTCATAATCCTTACACTAGAGGTTTTTTTTTTAATGGCAAAGTGGTTATCTAAAATTAAACCAGAGCAAAATTAGGCCAATGCATTTTGTGGTAGATCTGGTTTCCTATTCTGGAGATGTACAATAGGTCCCTCTGCTTTCACTCTAACTGTCTAAAGTCACCTCTTTATATAAAACAGGTTCCCATTAACAATATGCCATCTGTCTGGCTGATCTCATGATAATGGTTTCCTTATCTTTCCCTGCTCAAGTGAATTACTGGTAAGTGTAACAAAGATATGTATTAAACAGCTATCCTTGCTATTTTAAAAAAAAAACTTGCTATAAAGTGAGCAGTGTACAAAAGAAAACATTGGAGTTGAAAGGTTTTCCTTGGGAAACAACCTATTGTTATTCCCTGTATCCATGAAGGCATCGGTTATTGGGTGATATGAACCCCTGGCCTCAAGACTTTGGAGAACTGCTACTGCTCAGAATAGGTGATATTGCCTAGAATGCACAATAATCTATGTTGGGTGTGTGTGTGAGAAATATTTAAATTATCTAAATAGGAGACCATGTATGTGCTGGAGAAGTATAAATGCTGCTGCATAAATGGTTGCATCAAATAAATAAAAACACCAGCATTTGGAAAAGAAGACAGACAGCATTTTGCAAAAGGCTAGTGACACAGATATCTGGTTCCTAATAACTGAGGCCAAATCCAACTGCTTGTTCCTTAGGCACTAAAATAGTTCCGTTCAAAGAAAAATAGGAAGCTGCCTTATTGCCAGGTCAGAGTATTCTCCCATTTGGCCAGTATGATTAGTTCTCTCCAGGATCCTTTCACATACTTCATATTATCTCTAGTGGATCCTTTTTTAAATGGGAAATGTCAGAGTTCAGAGCATGTGCCTTGCCAAAAAGTGGTATTCTCCTCCCCACGTGTTCACATCGTCTTTTAACTAGGCACACCTATGACCTGCACACAAACTAAATACTTTAGCGGCAATTCCAGTGGGATATGGCATTTATATATGTAATCCAAGTAACTGACAGTAGAAATACATAATACCGCGGAAGCAAAATTAAACACCATCAAAAAGAAATAAAACATCAACAATGACACTGAAAAGCAACTGAGGAAGTGTAAAGCAGAGGATATAATAACAATTAGGACACAAAGCTACTTTTATCCTCTGACCTAATTGTCTCTATTCCTGATTGAGTAATCAGTTGGCTTCTGCTAGTCTATATTTAATACTCCTTTTTTGAAAAGCCTACACCAAATGTTTCTATATACAGCCCAATTGATCAGTCTTTAAAAAATTTTAAAAACCACCATTTGTAAGTGGACAGAAACGTACACAGATGGGCACACAGCATGACAAGCAAACAAGCAGATGGGTGTAGAAAGACACAGAAAAGTATAGATATGGAGACAAAGACAGAGGAATACCTAGAAAGAGAAATATGTGAATCTGGTGCAAAAGATCCATTACAGAAAAATAAAACATATCAGAGGAAAGACAAAGAAAATATTCACAGCAAGAATATTCTTAATTTTTTTTATTATTGTACATTGTTTTTAGAAGGTACAAGCTGATATTCTCAAAATTCCAACATTAAAGTATCTATTCCTTCTAAGAGTATGCAACCTGGAATAAATATTATATACTTTACTTCAAAAAACTGTTCTTTTTAAGCTGACTTTGTAAGAGCATTTTCTACCATCAGCTGGTGTTTAAACAAGTCAAATGATACTTTTGTGCCTTGTATATTTTAGGTGGAGTTTATGTGGAGTTATCTGCTTAACATTCCCCCTGATTAAGTTTCATCTTGTTCCACCTAATCAAGCATCAAATAGTTACCAAGTTCTTTGAAAAACAATGGCTAGGTGCCTAGCCTTCTGGTTTGAAAACAGGATATAAATGTTATTCAGTTTAGGATTAACTGACTGCGCATTCAGTCACCAGGAAAAGAAATACATGATTCAATTTACACACCACCTACTGTAAGGTCAACTATTTATTTGGCTTTAGTGCATACATGTGAATTCACCCTTTGTGGTTTGTAAATCATATGTATAGAGTACTCATACTCAATACAGAGTATAAAACAAATTGTAGCTAAAACAAGCTATAGTTTAATGGCATGTGTGAACACAATCTACCGGTACACATACATTTTAATTCAATACACTTTTCAATATTAATTGGGATTGGAACTCAGTCACTATGCATAAAGCACCATATCACATAACTAGTTATCACTGCTAAGCAAATCACCATGGGCCATTGAGTGAGGACCTCATGTGATTGCGACTTCTAACTTCCTGCTGGCATTTCCACTGACTTTACTTGTGGCAAACTGGCAGGAATTACAAATTGCAATTGTGACCACAGGAATCTGCGACAGCTGGAATTTTGAAGACCAGTTATATGTACCACTTGTTTAGCACTTCATACATTCAATGCTGAATGATTGGACATTAAATAAGGACCATCTTTACTTACATATATATTAAGGGTACTGGTCTTTGACTGCAATACATTTGAATTGATTGATTGATCCTATTAAGACCTTTTGTTTCTGAGCAGCAGAAATGCCTTCAAGACATCTTTGAATTATTTATAGGGGAGTGTCAGCTAGGATAGATTAGACTTAAAAACATAACACTTTAACCAAAATTAGTTTGTTTATCTAATGGGCAATGTGCGATAGGAATGTCTGGTATTTTAATAGGCTTAATCTTATTTCTAATCAATTCTTTTTATTGCTGCAATAAAAATATAGTTCCCATTTGTTAATGAGAAACCTAGATTTCTTTATGTTCCTTTCTATGGGTTTGAATCTGAATGGCAAAGGCTCCTGTGCTGATCTCCTGGATTCATGCTGAACACTATTGCAGTCTACACATCCACCTTGGACACACATACTCACACAAACACCTTCCAACCTCATTTCCCTTGACTGTTTTCTACACAAATAGTACAGCTGCAACTGTGTTCTATTTTTCTATAGTTGATGACCTCAATGCCTTCTTAGCACTATGGGGATGACAGTAATGTGCATTGTGTCTCATTGGAGCTCAACTGCAATTCATCATTATTTTATCGGTTGGAATTTAATTGGATCCTATCAAACTCTCCTGATACTCCCTTTTCACGCTAAACACTGCTGCAGAAAGATAAATGTCGGTGCTGCTTGGAAAGAGAGAGAGTGAGGGAGGTGTTTCCCCCCACCCCTTTCACAAATATTTCTAAATTCATAAGACCCAGCCCCATTTCTCCTTCTGTGCCTGAGTAATTAGGGATGCATACACTAAAGGTGTGCAGTGCGCATAATAGTCTTTTGTGTGATTTATGTACTCCAAGCCCAGTGAAACACACACACACACACACAGGGTTTGCCATCTGCTTTGTTCCACATCCATTTTCTCCACGCCTAACATTATTTTTCTCTATCACTGCTTGCAGCTGAGTCTTCCTCTCTTATAAATTCACCTAATTCTATAGCTGCCTATCTTGCAAGTTCAGCATATTTAGTGTGTCAGGTTTTTTGCCATTCAATGTGATTTTGTAAACTCAAGTCTAAAATGAAAAGATGCATGTTTTTAGTTGAAAATGCATTATATCTTTTATATGCCACATATATTTTATATGCATAGACATTTGGGATACACACAATGGTTAGGTGCTGTTTAGAATGGTTTTCTGTTGAATCTTTGTATTTCCTCATTTAAATTACTTTGACTATGCTTAAATGGATATAATCTGCACATATTTATTTAAAAGATATGTACTTGGGTGCTTTTTCTACCTTCTTTTTGCAGCTCTAAATGGGGAAGAAAGTCATATTTACTCATTAAATTCATTCTGCAAAAATTACACTAACTATATTAAAACAGTAACTATAATTTCCAGGGATTATAAATACACAATGAATTCTTTCTACTAGGGAAATAAGAATTTATTCCAAACCTATTTTAGGATGCAGAATCTCTCACCTAAGCACCCTCCAGATGAACTGGACTGCCAAATTCATTTTCTCGATTTGGCTATATTGTTCGGGAAATGTGTTGCACAAAGTGCATAGGATGTGAAGAAGCAATAATCTTTGCTGCAGATGTATTTTTTAAGGCTGTTAAAAGTATGATTGCTGGTACCTTGTTGTCGTATATGTACAACAAGGTTTAATTTCCAAATCAATATAAAGACCTTTCAATGCTATAAAGTCATGTAAGGATGGTGGGTCTCGTTTCTCAAAGAATACAATATAGGTATTGTACAGCAGACACTTATAGTAATGAAGGCCTTTCCTGGTTCAAAAACTATAGGCAAATCTTTCTGGGGTAATTATGGGCAATGTGAGAGATTAACAATTTAGATTAATTTATTGCTAATCAGAAGATAATCTGACCTAAAATTATATAATAGCATTATATTCAGTTAAAATTCTGATTTGAAAATCTATTCTAGATACAATTGAAGGGTCTAATGCTCCATAATTACTATTAGAAATAAACTGTATTTTGGATTATTCTAAAACTTTTTAACTGTAACATCACCCAGAGTCACTCTCTAAATTTGACAAATAAATAAATAAACGTATGGGTCTTCTTAGAGTAAATAAAGTTTTAATTTACGAGAGTCAGTTTGGTCTAGCAGTTAAGAAGTTTCCTAATGAACTATTGAATAGTTTGCACTGTGAACCTGTCAATCTTTTAAATCCAGAATTGGTGGGAATGATGGACAAGGTTGTCTCAGAAGGGGCACTCGGAGAAATGTTAAAATATCTGCCTACAGCAGGAATCACTGACCTCTGGGTCACGGACTAGTACTGGTCTGGGCTTGTTAGGATTTGGGACACGCAAGTGGGCAAAGCTTCAACTGTGCATGCACAGGATCTAGATAGCTCACAAAATCACTCCCACCGCCCCTCTGGGTCTCTGTAAAAATTGTTTTCCACGGAAGTAGTCTCTTGTCTCTAACACATTGGAGACTGCTGGCCTAGAGCACTGATGGCAAAATAAATAATTAAATACAACTAAAAATAGATGTATTTGGGCTTATTCCATAAAGACAATGAAATACTGATACTAGTTTACCCTTATTGCATCTACTGAATGTTGTCCAAAATGCTGTTTCAGATGACCTGCTCCCTGAAGAGAATTGATGGATGAGAAGAATTTCCTTCAAGTTACTGTGACCTATTAGAACACATTTTGCAGACAACGTACTTCATGTTCATTAGTGGACAGAACCCCGTGAAATGACTGCCAGCAAATGTTGGCAAAATCTTGCTTGTTAATATTGTTTTACGTAAATCAGTAAAGTTTAAAGGTATGGATGTTTTTCTTACTTAAATAATCAAACTTGGAAAATTTGGATTGGTTGGGGAGGGGGGAAGAGGCAAATTATAGCTTAATGGTAGAAGGTTTTCCAAAATGTCAGCAGATTCAGGGCCAGCTGGTTCTCAGGAGATATGGTATTCCAGACAGCAGGCGCTGGAACATTTAATGTTTTGTAATCAAAAGAGTGATCAGTTTTATTCCCTGGAGTCAAAGTTTTAATGTCTCTTTTCTCCTTTTTTCAAACATTAAAATAATAAAATAGAAAAAAATAGAAGAATACAAGATTCATATAACAAGTGGACCAAGCGTACCTACCTAAAGAGAGTAGACATATGCTACAAAATATGACTGTTCTACTACTGGTACAGTAACTATTCCCACACAAAAAAATTACTGTCTCTCAAGGAAAACAAATCAAAACTAAAAAAGCCCCAGCAGTAAATAAGTGAGTAAAATTACTAGCAATTTGTCCATGATACCAAGACAGGACTAGAAGACTATGGGATAATAAATCTGAACTGAACTGTATGCCAGAAGAATTGTCCAGCTCAAGCAGACCAAAGGGATATATAATCCGCCATCTTGATTCCAAACATCAGCTCGCTCAATGTCTAAAATAGGGCATGAAAGTGATATCCCGTATTTTTCAGCGTATAAAACGCACTCCCCCCACCCTTAAAAGAATATGATAATTTGGGTGTGTCTTATACTTCGAATGTAGCTTTTTTCCCAGACCTAACAAGGTGAGTGAAGCAATCTTTGCAGGATTTTTTCATTGCTACTCCCTCCGAAGAATCTTTTCTTCCTCAGCCCTAACCAGGGGATAAAATAATGTGCTGAAGCTGACCAGACTAAGGATGCTAGCCAAATGAATACCTGGTAGGCAGATTTTTCCCCCTAATTTCCTCCCCAAAAACTAAGGTACATCTTATACTTCGAAAAATTATGGTAGTTCCTCTGCTCCTTTGTGTGGCATCATGAATGCACAGCCTTTGAACATGGAATTTTAATTTACAGTGAATGACTGACCACAAGTTGCTTGCTGATGTACTTTTTATAAATACACCTAATCCTTTTTGAAAACCTTTTAAAATTTCAAGTCTCACAATTTTCCTGACAGCATGGAGATTACAGAAGCTGGAGTTCACATTGCTAGAAGTTGGAAAGTTTAAACTGATTTAAACAATTACTGTTTTTGTAGAGAAACCAGACAGACAGAAGGACGGACGGATGGACAATGGAGCAATATTAACAGCAACAAATGTCCTAATTCAAATAATGAAATTCACTATGTAGCTCATAAATGATTACTGTAACATTGTTGTATGCTTATTATCGAACATAAACTAGATATATAAGTGTAAATTTTAAAATCCAAATAACAAAATATCATGCAAAATTATATAATTTTGTATGGACTAAAGCATTACAATCAAGCTAGATGAAACGGGAATGGGGAACACTGAAAACAGGAAAATAAGAATGTGAAATTGGTAGTTTTCTTTGTATATTAAGACAAAACCTAGATGCAAACTTTGAAAGCATGAACAAACTCTTGAAACTGAAAGATCTAGAATGACAGCTATTGTCAAAATGGAAATCAAATACTGAATTAAATATGAGTTTAAATGTCATTATCCAAAACCTTTAAAAAAAAACTAAAATACAAGGTATGGAATGCAAACCTGGTAAAAAGCTAAAGCAAAAATGATAATTAATTCTAATAAAATATTGTTTCAGATATAATTTCTGGTCTCTAGTGGAAAAGAAGACAAGATGAGAGGAGACAAAAGATAATTGCATTTTTTGAACCTTATGCCAAAAACTGAGTGAAACTGCACCCATTTATAAAAATACTTGAGATTTATGGAGTGAAAATAGTTGTATTTTCATAGTTAGTTTTTACAGGGGTTAGAATCAATTCCACTTATCCACGTATTCTACTGTGATAGAATGTGCACCTGGAGAAACAGTGCAGGAGAGTTTTGGCAACAGAAATTTCCCAGAGAGAGAGATTGAGTTAAGAGAGGTGTAGCCCCGAGCTGGTTGGGGAAGAGTAGCCTCACCTTAGAATCTCTTAGAATAGATCTAGGGCGGGGATGTCAAACTCAAGGCCCGGGGGACGGATCCTTAGATCTGGTCAGCGGGGCCACCCTGGAAACAGCAAAGAACCAGCCCTCAGCACCTCTGCCAATGAAACCAGAGATCGGGAGGGCTGCATGTGGCCTCGCAAGTAATCCATTTCCACTGGCAGAGGGTTGCAGGAGGCCGTTGTAGCCAAAGGCAGAGCTCGAGAGACCATTTTCACTGGCAGTGCGCTCTGGCCGCCACAGGCACCCAACACAAGTGACATCGAACTGATCACACCCACCCCAGCCACACCCACTTCGCCCCCCCAAGATCAAAACAACCCTCAATGCAGCCCTCAATGAAATCAAGTTTGACATCCCTGATCTAGGGGATTAGAAGATTTTCCCCCCCATTAGTTGTAAGCAATAAAGGATTCAACTCAATTAGATTTCACTGGGTTTAGGCCAAACACTCATAGTGATGTCATTTCATAGGAAAATATAAACACCAACTCTTTCCCATAAATAAAACTCAGGGTTGTTGTTGTTTTCATGACAAATGCAATCCTGAGAATATCCATGACTTTTCCCATGCAAAATTATAAACACATATGCAAATGAAATGAGACATGCTGCCTAGCTTGAAGTGGAAGTGATTATGGGAACAATAATTCTTTCTTAAATGAGCTTTTCTTGTATTCTAACCCTTTTTTTAACTCTAGAAACTTTATTCTGCTTTTGAGCCTTTGTTTATTTACTTCCATTATCGATATTTAGATATAATATATAATAACAGAGTTGGAAGGGACCTTGGAGGTCTTCTAGTCCAATCCCCTGCTTAGGCAGGACAATGTACACCAGACAAATGGCTATCCAACATCTTCTTAAAAACTTCCAGTGTTGGAGCATTCCCAACTTCTGGAGGCAAATTGTTCCACTGATTAATTGTTCTAACTGTCAGGAAATTTCTTCTTAGTTCTAAGTTGCTTCTCTCCTTGGGTAGTGTTTTCAATGTTAAAGTTTATATTTTATTTTTGATACAAATATTGACTTCATCAAAAAAGGGTTTCTTTAGCATTTAGTCTATATTGAACTGTTTTTACTTGCCACCTGTTTTTAAGACAGAATTCTTCTATAAACATTAGAGAACCTCAGTATCAAAACCCAATCTGCAACCCAAAAGGTCCAAATATGTCTATCACTTTTCAATCCCCCCCAAAAAAAATACTTTTTGTTATACATTAGCCCATGTAATTGCCAAGGCCGTTGTGGAAATAAGTAATAACTTTCTAATAAGGCCCACAGATATTGATAGCATACAAAATTTTCATTTCACTTAAGTGTAGCCAATAAGGTGGAGAAGTCCAGTAATACTTTTGAAAACTTTGCCAAGTAAAATTAAAACCATTACCAATCATCAAGAGATAATCTCAATTTAGCCATAGATGCGATACATTACAGAGTAAAAGACAAATCGGACAGTGGTAAAATCCATTTTTTTACTACCAGTTCTGTGGGCGTGGCTTGGTGGGTGTGGCTTTTGGTGGGCGTGGCTTTTGGTAGGCATGGCAGGGGAAGGATACTGCAAAATTCCCATTCCCTCCCTACTCCGGAGCTAGCCAGAGATGGTATTTGCGGGTTCTCCGAACTACTCAAAATTTCCGCTACCGGTTCTTCAGAACCTGCTGGATTTCACCCCTGGTGTGAGTAAAACGAGTGTGTTTTGTATTAACAGAAAGGGTTGGAGGTTCAGCCATTCTTTATTTACTTGTTTATGCAGTCCTTAAGCGAGTCTTAAGTGCAACTCAGCTCAAAATCTGATTCGAAGCTGCAGCCTTCTCCTATACTTCATCAAATCCCTACTCCACCGAGACTGTAACTAAATGTAGATTCAAAGCTTAAACATAAGATTGTCTTTCTGCCCTCTCCTCCCCACCCTCATTTCTAAGGTATTTTCCATCTTGTCCAAAAATAATAATAATTCAATAGACTTTGGAAGCTTGCACTGTATTTTATGAACTTGTTTTGCCTATGCAAAACAGATTTGCTGATGGCATTTTATAAAGTAGTAGCAATAGATTCTGAGCTTGTTTAAACAAGTGTTGAATTTTAACAAATACGTCCCTTCTTAAGGTAGCACAGCAAAATTCTGCAAGATTTTACTCTGTTTTTTAAAATTCAGTTTTAGAATGTCCTGCATTCGCTTTCAAAAACACTATTGCATATATACACTGTTGTTGTTGTTGTTGTTAGTTGTGAAGTCGTGTCCGACCCATCGCAACCCCATGGACAATGTTCCTCCAGGCCTTCCTGTCCTCTACCATCCTCTGGAGTCCGTTTATAAAAATGAGTCCCCAATAAACTGAGAACCAATAGAATCGCTTTGAAATGTCCTATGCAGAATAGTGTGGATAAGCTCTGGGTGACCCAGTTCCACCTTCCATGATTTCCAGAGAGGGAGGATATTAACAGGAAATTTTGGCATTAGACCAGCAAATACGAAGAATAATTTCACACTCAAGCTGGACAGCAGTTAGTGACCTATTCTTTATCTTATAGGGAAAAAAGAACCATTAATATGCAATAAGTAACATTTAGCAATAAGCAAAATATTTCCCATTCTTACCTCACTGTAGTCTCACATCCAATTCTTCTACCCAAAATCCGTTCACACACTTACAGTTTGAAAAACGGAAAAGAGGTTTTCTACGTTAAAGAAAAATCCAATCTGGAATCAAGGAGGCATTTCCTGAGTGCGAGAACAATTAATCAATGGAACAGCCTATCTCCCAGAATTGTGGGTGCTTCAACATTGGAGATTTTCAAGAAAGGATTGGACAACCATTTGACCTCGATAGTATAAGGTCTCCTGCCATAGGCCAGAGGTTGGACTAGATGGTAAACTGATTAATAGAGTTGGAAGGGACCTTGTAAGTCATCTAGTCCAATCCCCTGTGCAAGCAGAACTACACCATTTCTGATAGATGGCACTCCAGTCTCTTCCTGAAAGCTTCCAGGGATGAAGCTCCCACAACTTCTGAAGGCAACTTCTGTTCCATTGGCTGATTGTTCTCACTGTCAGGAAATTCCTCCTGATTTCCAGGTTGAATCTCTCCTTGTTCAGTTTCCATCCATTGTTCCTTGTCTGGCCTTTCAGGTGCTTTGGAAAATAGCTTGACCTCCTTCTTCCTCTCTTGTGGCAGCCCCTCAAATATTGGAAGACTGCTATACTGTCTCCCCTGGTCCTTCTCTTCACTAGACTAGCTATGCCCAGTTCCTGCAAACGTTCATCGTATGTTTTATCCTCCAGTCCCCTAATCATCTTGATTGCTCTTCTCTGCACTTTTTCTAGAGTCTCCTGCAACAATTATAAGGACCCCACCGCTTCCAGCCATTCTGAATCAGTGCCTGGTGTGCAAATGTCTCCTAAATAGGATCCCTCCCCCTTGGAGAAATCTAATCCTGCCTCAATGCTGACCTGGGCATAATTGATCTCGGCCGTCCAATGGAGCGACCAAGAAGAAGAGAAGGAGGAATCACAGCACAACAGCCCTGCAGAGCACTGTATGTGAATCCAGCTCATGACGTAGGGAGTTTTCTGGATGGTGCAGGACTCCTTTTCTGATCTCTTCTGCTCCTCCTGCCTGGAGGGACTTAACAAAAGGGACCCCAGCCCCTGATGGTGGAGTTGCATCCTTCTGACTTGCCATCCGGAGTTTCTTGAGAGGCCCAACGGTTGTATCCAAAAACTATTCCATGAGCTGAAGAGTGGAGGGCACGACTTCAAACAACTTTAGCCAGGACAGTTGAGCCGAGATGGGATGGGAGATGGGCTGCAGGAACCATCCTCTAGACTTGCTGGGCCTGGAGGACCTAACTCAGAGGTTGCATTCAGCCGCTTCGGACTGGTTCGGGCGAACAGGTAGTAGCAACCTGCAGGTGGGCCCGCTCCCCGTGCCACGCCCCCATCGCCCTGGCGCTATGCTGTTCTATTAGCCATGTTTTTTAAGCCACATGCATGCGTGCAAGCCATGTGTGCGAGCAAAGAGCAAGCACGGAAGGCTGTGCGCATGCACATAAGGCACACATGCGAGTGAAGTGAGCATGTGCACACACGTTTTCAGTGCTGGGCGAACAGGTAGGTAAATTATGTGAATCCTATCTCTGGATCCGGCCCAACCTGCTTCAGATTGCTTGTTTGTTTATATCCCACCTTTATTATTCTTATAACTAACTCAAGGTAGCGAACATAACTAATACAGTACTCCTTCCTCTTCCTATTTTCCCCAACTCAGCAACTCAGTGTGGTGAGTTGTTCTGACAGTGAGTGAGTGACCCAATCCCCCAATCAGCTTTCACGGTTAAAGCAAGACCAGAAGGCCCCATCTCCTGGTCTCTGGCTTGGTGCCTTCACCGCTAGACCAAAGCGGGTCTCCTGGATGCCTGCAGGAGAACAAGGGGAATCATCCCATGGTTATGGTGTCCTCAGGCAGCTGATGTCAGAGGTGTGCATAACTACATTGTTTGAGTTACACGTGGCATCATCGTGGCTTCTTCCCATAATCCTGCCTTTCCAGAAACAGGATGGGGGAGGGTGGAGCCTATCACATCCCAAAGACAAAAGGCCAGTGGAACTGGGTTTCTGGCTGTCAATTGCCACCTTATGCTGGCTTGTGCTTCACCGCTATACAGTGACAGACGGCCATGGACTAGGGGGAGGAGGGAATGTACGAGTGAAGGCTTGGGGGGGGAATCGAAAGTAAGGGTACATTTCCTCAAGATGCTGTTTTCAAGGTCACCCATCATATCAGCTGCATGCCAAACTGTGCTTGGCCCGGCAGTTACGAAAACATCTTCCCTGAAACCTGACTGGTTGCACAGGGGCAGGTTGTGTGTGTGCGCAATGAATGGAAGGTAGCAAGGGAAGGAAAAGGTGAACCTGGGGGTTTTGGCATGCAATTTTCAGATCTGGCTTTGCATTACTGCACACACTTAACTTCTAATAAAGCCATAACTTTCTCAACAAATGGAACCCAGGGTCGTTTCCATTTAGAGGTATAAGCTGGGGCAGGTATAACGGTGGCTATGTTGCTATGTTGCAAAAGAAACTGATTTAGTTATACTTCATTTAATTTTGCAAACGATGCCTCCTAACGTGTCTTGCGTAGCTACTAATCTATGTAAGTCTAAATATGAAATAAAGCGGCTCCCTTATTTTGCTATTAAACTATCCAAAGAAAACCCCCAATTTTTCTGACTGGGTGAAGGGAAATCCATCCAGGCTGAGCTAAGGCAAACAGGGAATTTCCTGGAAGCCTTGAAATGCACTTTTCTGCCACTCTTTCCATTTGCAGAGATATTTGGAGATCGTACATCAGTAGCAGCACACCGCGAGCTGGACACGCAGTAATCTCCACATGTTTAGCGCATGGCCAGATCTCTCGTTTGTGGAAGCTGTTTTTAGCCCCACCCTCCCCTTCAGAAAACGAGGGCAGCGCCAGGAGGGCGGAGGGTGCAGCCAAAGCCTTGGTGACCTCACTGAGGCCGGAGTGGTGACAACCGGCTGGAAGGGGGAGAGTCCAGCACTACGTCCACCAACTCTTCCTCTGCTTTGGTGGGAGCATCTCGCAGCACTGCATGGCATGACACACGCATGTGTGTGCAAGCGAACGTCCAAAGTGGAACAGCAACTGTGCAGAAGTTTCAAGATGAATACGCAGATTTCCCAATCTGGATGTTCTTGTTAACATTCGGCTCCAAAAGTAAACACGGCGATGTCGAAATTACAACTTACTTTGGAGATGGATAGTTCTTATTGGTTGAGTAATATTTATTTTAAATGTTCTGATTTTTTTATTTTTTTTGCATTATCTTTTGGCCACGCTCAAATATTGACTCCCGTAGGCAGATATGGGCAATACCAAGTGTTCCCACAAAATATCTCCTCAGGTCAAACACCCACAACCAGGCCTAGTTCACACAGCTGACTAAGCCAGGGCAATGCTTTGGTGGAAACCTGCATTCTGCTTTGTAAGCATGGCTTATGGCCAGAGGTGGGCTCCTACCGGTTCGGACCGGTTCTACCAAGTAGGTAGTAGGCTGCTGTGACGTCATGGAGCTGGTTCTGCTACGTGGATGCTGCCATCTTTTTTGGGGGGGTTAAAAATTTTTCGAGTTCAAAGTTACAACAGATTAAAAAAAGTTATTTAGAACCCATCCAGAGGTGGGTTCCTACCGGTTCTATCTGGTTCTTCTCATTATTCCTATCACCATCTCCTCCCACTTACGACTGCAGGACTGTAACTTGTTGCTTGTATCCTATGACT
>JANHFT010001907.1:36447-48869 GCA_032467955.1 Pseudoxenodon macrops | reverse complement strand
TTTATTCCACCACCCCTTTCCCCCCCCCCCCCCAGGTTTTATTCAGCCTGTGACTAAAACACGGATAAATTTTGCCGTGCAAAATTGACAGCTCAATTGTACATCTTTTTTTCGCTTTTATTTTATTTTTATTTATTTTTTAATCTCGCTTCTTGCGATAATGAGCTGTTTGCAAGTCCCGCGAAGGGCTCCCTCCTCTCTCTTTTTTTTCTTCTCCTCCCTCTGAGAAGCCGAGAATTTGTAACGGGGTGGCAGAGGAGGAGGGCTTAATTAAAATAATAAGCTGTTATTGCAAACAATCACCCACCCGATTTGAAAACAGAGAGGGCTATGGAAAAAAAAATCCCGCCCCAGCAAATTAGCAAATGGTAGAATGCTGTGTTTGCTATTAGTTAAGTGTCATTAAGGGCAAAACTCACACTCTTGAAATCGATGATAATCGGTAGAACCTTCTAGAACAGGGGGGGTATCAAACTCGATTTCATTGAGGGCCGCATCTTGTGTTTGACCTCGGGGAGGTGGGAGGAGGCGTGGCCTTGGTGGGCGTTGCCAGCTCGATGTCACTCATCGAGGCCACGACGGCCTCCTGGAGCCCTCTGCCAGCGTGGCAGGCCCTCCCGAGGTCAGCAGAGGCTTCGCGGGCCGGTCCTTCACTGTTTCCAGGGCGGCCCCACGAGCCAGATCTAAGAACCCTGCGGGCCAGATCCGGCCTTGAGTTTGACACCCCTGATATAGGGGTCTCTTACTTGAGCAGGTAGTTGGACTAGAAGACCTCTAAGGTCCCTTCTTACTCAATGAGTCTATGTTGTAGAGTTGTGGAAACTAAACTTAGCTTCTACAGAATAGAATAACAGAGTTGGAAGAGACTCTGGAGGTCTTCTAATTCAGGGATCACAACTAAATTCATAATTTTAAATCTGGCGGACCACTACTATGATCTGCCTAATGACCAGCTGGGTGGGTGTGGTGAGGTGGGCATGTGACTGGGTGGGCGTAGTCAACTCAATGTCACTCATGTTGAGGGGCGCCTCGCTGGCCTCTACTCACCCCTTCCCTCTCAGCCCCTCCTCACCTGCCCGCCCGGGCTCCTTAGTGCCCCAACAGTTGTTGGAGCTAAGCAGCCATTATGAGAAAGAGTTGGCAAAACAGCTGAGTTGAAATTGGATCTGACCGAGAAGGAGGCTCAGAAGAAGCACCTCACTGAGGACTACGAGCTTGGACTACATTCCTGCGGGAGTATAAGGTCTGGTACCGGCTCCTGGAGGCTCAGCGGGCTGAGATGGTCAGATAGTTCCAGGCCATGATGCCGTCCCACTAGAACGAGGCCCTTCGGCTCTTCGTCCAAAGTCCCACACCAGGAGGCCGAAGCAGACCCCAAGTTGGAATTTCTGCCCCCCTCTCCGACCCGCAGAAAAAGATCCTGCCCAGGGGCCGTAGTTTGAGGACCCCTGATTTAGTGCAATATAAAAAATGGAAATAATTTTCCTGCGGACCACCAACATTTTCTCACAGACCACCAGTGGTCCACGGACCACCGGTTGGTGACCACTGTTCTAGATGGGTCTCCTCCGTGGCGCAGTTCTACGTTAACACTGACATCCCCCATTATCAGCCCTCTGCCGCTACTCAATTGTTCCAAAGTCTTCATGTTCTGGTGTCATGATGCTTCCTCCTCCCCGCAGACCAATGCTCTTCCAGACCAGCGAGCATATCTCCAACAGCCCAGCGGTGGGAGACATCATTCCATACAGCACCGTCATCCAGTTCTTATTCACGAGGGCGCCACCCGAATTGAAATCCCCCTTCCAGGTAACGAGACGATGCACACTTTTTCTACAAAATGCGGGCTGGCAGTCCTCGACTTATGACCGCAACCAAGGCCAAAAATGTGTTGCTAAGCGAGACATTTGGGAAGTGAGCTTTGCCCCGTTCTACGATCTTTGGAGCTACCGTTTTCGAGTGAATCCCTAACTTTGTTCAGTTAGTGACGCGGTTGTTAAGTGAATCTGGCCTCCCCCTTGACTTTGCTTGTCCGAAGGTCGCAAAAGGGGATCATGTGACCCCCAGGATGCTGAAACCGTCATAAATATGAGTCAGTTGCCAAGCGCCCGAATTTTGATCACGTGACTGTCAGGATACTGTAACGGTTGTAAGTGTGAAAAACGGTGATACGTTACTTATTTTCAGTGCCGTTGTAACTTTGAACGGTCACTAAATGAACTGCCGTACGTCGAGGACTACCAACGTGGGGAGACCCGTTTCTCTCCAGTTGTGTGCTCAATGCCAGGTTGCGTTTGACAGAGGAGAAGTTCCTGATACAGGTAGTCCTCGACTTACGACGGTCTGCTTAGTGAACGTTTGAAGTTACAACGGCATTGAAAAAAGTAGACTTAGGACCATTTCTCACACTTACGACCTTTGCAGCATCCCCATGGTCACGGAATCAAAATTCAGACGCTTGGCAACAACTGGTTCCTATTTATGACAGGCGCAGTGTCCCAGAGTCACGCGATCCCCTTTTGCGACCTTCTGACAAGCAAAGTCAAGGGGGAAGCCAGATTCACTTAACAACCGGGTTACTAACATATCCCCCGCAGTGATTCACTTAACAACCAAGGCGAGAAAGGTCGCCAAATGGGGCAAAACCTCACTCCACCACATGTCTCGCTGAACCAGGGAAATTTTGCGCTCCAGGGTAGTTGTAAGTCGAGGCCTACCTCAATTATGGGCGGAGCGACTTGAAGGCAAGGTGCATTTTTGAATGACTGGAAACACAACACTTTGGTTTCTTGCTACCCTGAATTAAGTTGCTATCTATGACTTAAGTTTATAGTGGATTCCTGATTCTTGATCCCTGCTCTCATTTCTCTGCCTTTCCGAGCCTCTCCAGATTCTCCCAACTAGAAGTCAAACAAAGTAGAGTTGAATTCATCTGCAGGCAAAATTTCCTTGAGATCCAGTCTTTGGCGACTTAATTTGTCCATAATTCCAGAATTGCTCAACGCTAAGCGGCATTACAATCAGTTCTTCACTTGAGACCAATGTTTCTCACTCTTGGGCAACTTGAAAGATGGGTGGACTCCAACTCCCAGAATTCCCCTGGCTGAGGAATTCTGGGAGTTGAAGTCCACCCGTTTTCCAGTTCCGGAGAAACGCTGCTATAAATTGTACGATTATCACAATTCATCCTGTTATTGGACCGCTTCTCAAAAGCTTTTCTCAAAATAGGTTCGTGCTTTGGTTACTACAATCGTTTGATCGTGATATCCGTCACTTATTCGTGTCAAATAATAAACTTTTTAAATGTATTATATTATTTTATTTTATTTATTCATTGTAGAGAGCAGACTGGACCATTGCCCGTTATTCCCGGTGGCTGGATGACCATCCGGCAGAGAAAGAACGACTCATTTTAATACGGTCAGGCATACTTTCTTTTTTGGGTTAATTTAGGAATATTTTAGCGTTTCATTTTGGATTTCCTTGCCTATTCTGCATAGATCAGGCAAGAAAGGTGAGATTGGTGTACATTTTAAATGAAACATGCGGGAAATATGGTGGCTTTCTGTGAAGAATTAATCATAGCTACATTGGTGCAGGCAGTCCTCTACTTACAACAGTTCACTTAGTGACCAAAGTTACTAAGGCACTTACAAGAATTACTTATGATCGTTTTTCACACTTACAACCGTTGCAGCATTCCCCCATGCTCACGTAATTTATATTGGGATGCTTGGCAACAGACTTGCTTTTATGACGCTTGCAGTGATCCCCTTCTGACAAGCCAAGTTAATGGGGAAGCCAGACTCACTTAACGACTGCGTTACGAACTGAACTTGACTTAACTCGGAGAATAAGGTGGCAATTCTCCTAGCACAGGTATTCATTTCTTTGTAAAAGGTAAAAATTTTCCTGGGAAGTTATAAACGGAACGGTTCTCATTCCATCGGCCGTTCCCAAAGTCAGTGAGGAAGCCAGATTCACTTAACAACCGTGTACCCAACGTTAACAACTGCAGCGATTCACTTAACAACCTGGGCAGGAAAAGTCATAAAGTGGGACAAAACTCGCTTAAGTGACTGACTTAGCCTCAGAAATGTTGAGCTCAATTGCCTACACACACAAAAACACACACACACACACAGAGCGAGAGAGAAAGAATGCCAGGGGTTTGAGGACAAAGTCAGTCGTTTAAACCTAAGCGGTAAACAATCTAATTATTATAAAACTGAGTTTAATTCCAGTCCATTTTCTCCTTTAAGCAGGGGTGCCCTGGAAGCTTATGTTCAATCTGTAAGAAGCAGAGAAGGCAAAGAATTTGCCCCCGTCTATCCCGTCATGGTGCAGCTGCTACAGAAAGCGCTGAGCTCTCTTCAGGAAATGGTTTCCCTGCACAACGCGGGAAGGCCCTGATCAGCACGTCACGGGCGGTAGACTCCCCAGTTCCTCTACGAGTAGCAGCTCCCTCTCCCACTTGCTCAACAATCCACACAGCCTGTTTTGACTTTTGTCTTCGAATGCATCCTGCATCTCTCAAGTTTTTTTTCCAGATGGTATTTTTATATTTTACTGTTTTAATTGAAAATCAAAATGTTTCTATTAGAAAAGGCTTTATTTCTGCGTTGGTAAAACATGCTAAATCCTAAATTGACAAAAAAATAATAATGCTTGATTTAATATTTTCATTTCAGCAACTGTTTTAAAAAATATCAAATATATACACACACACACATATACTCACATACACACGCATATACATATTGTATGTTGATTTATGAAATATTTCAGATTACGTCGGTGTAATGTTGTATGTACAATGTTATAATTGGAAATGTAATTAAAATATTTCTACCAGCCCTTGTTTTCATGCATTCCTTCAATTCGGCAATCAGTAATATCAATTCACAAGACTGTATTGTGATACTTCATATATTTTATATAGAGAAAATATACAAGAATAATTTTTTACAATTTATTTTGAAATAATACAAGAATACAGTGTGCAAAATCATAGGAGCAACATGTAAGAGACGTACATATCGGGTGCTGAAATTTCTTGTGATTTCTTGACAGAAACACACTATTTAGTAATATTAAAAGCTATGTTGTAAATGTTCACAGCAAAAGTAGCCATTAATCGAATATATATATCTGCTCTATTTTTTTAGATAAATGGAGGGGGGGAGGGAAGTAAAGTGCAAATATTGCACCGAAAATAAGTGCAAGGTTTGTCCCCACCATAAATGATGTCTTATGGCAAAATAAAATCTTTTTTAAAATACGCAGCATAGGGAAAAAAAATTTTAACATTAAATGAAAATATTACGAAAGCACCATTCCTCTTGAACAATGCAATCTGCTTGTGGGTTTTAATCTTTTCCAATGCAACTCAGGCTTCTCACCAGCCTTATATTTTACAAGGGAAGGTAGATCACACCCAAAATATAAATTATAAATGTGACACCTTCCCGCATAGACAATAATTTGCTACATAAAGTGTACATTATATACTATTCGCTTTGCCACTTATTCTGATATTTCTTTTGTTGGCACCGGGCAAACTAGAAGTTCATTATATGTCAGAAAATTCCAGCTTGCAAAATTGGTAGTTTAATTACATAGTTTGTGCAATACGTATTAATCGGCAATAAGAATTGTTCTATAAACAGATGTTACAATGTTTTAAACTTCCCCTTTTTTGTGCATTTGTTTTTCCTTAGAAAATAAAACTTTTTATACAAAGCTCTTCTCTTCTTCCTACTATTCCTTAGCACCACAGGATATCCATGTTCAAGCCTATTACACCTGATAGACATATAATGTAGTTTTGGAAAGGGGGAAAATATATATATATATGTAAGGCAATTTGGTTGTTTTCTTCCTTTTAAATGTTGATACTTTTAGCTTGCTTAATGCTCTACCGTAATAAGCAAAACTTCATTCCTAGTGACTCCAATGATGCCAGTGTATTTATAGTCACACCGCCACAACAAATCACGAAACCTTGATCGTGTCTTCTTCCCATCACCGTGGATTTATTAGAATTCCATCTGGATCCTACTGAGAGCCCTGAAAAGGAAGGCAGATGAAAAACACCGGTTAAAGACCAGGGGACATTTTGTCCGTGAAAATAGGAATTGTTTGTTCTGGATTCAATTTTCTTACAGACAAAAAATTAAGTGGACGTAAAGAACAAGCTGCAGGTTTGGCTCTAGTAAATCACAGGTAGTCCTTGACTTACGATGGAGCCCAACATTTATGTCGCTGAGCAAGACAGCTGTTAAATGGATTTGGCCCTATTCTACGACCTCTCATGTTAAGTGAATCGCTGCAGTTAGTTCAGTGAATCTTTGCTTGTTGACTTTGCTTGTTGGAAGGTCGCAAAACAGGGTAACGTGCTGCTGCAACCGTCATAAATGTGAATCAGTTGCCAAGCGACTGAATTTTGATCATGTGACCACCGAGAAGCTGCAGGGATCATACGTGTGAAAAACGATCCTAAGTCACTTTTTTTTGGTGCCGTTGTAACTTTGAATGATCACTACCTGTATTTTAAACAAATATGCATGGATTCATCCCGATTCTGGCAGGGTTGGAAATTCAGGCTTTACCTATATTTGTTAAACATACAAAAGCATAAAAGCTAGTTATCTTCCATATTATTCATATGCTTTGAGAGATTGGAATTTGGTGAGGGGACTGGCATCCTATCGTATTTCTAAAAATATAGGTTTATTAAATTAAAAAATAAAACAAAACACAAAATAAAAAACTTCCACTCCTGTAGACTGAATACCTGCAGCATTTCAGACTATGATGGTTCTCAGTGAGTCAAAACTTTAAGTCGGGTGGAGGTAAGAGGTGAAATTTCAACTACAGGGACTCCTCGACTTACGTCAGTTCACTTAGCGACGTTCGAAGTTACAACAGCACAGGAAAAAAGTGACGGACAATTTTCACACTTATGACCACTGCAGCACCCCCACGTGATTTACATTTAAACGCTTGACAACTGACTCACAGTTATGACGGTGGCAGTGACTTTTGCGACCTGGCAAGTAGAGTCCATGGAGAAACCAGATTCACTTAACAACCATTTTACTGATTTATTGACTGCAGGGCTTCACTTAAACCAGTGTGGCAGGGACCGTCGTAAAATGGGGCGAAACTCACTTGGCAAATTTCTCACTTAGCCACATCGATTGTGGTTGCAAGTTGAGGTCTTACCTGTGGTATTTAACTGTGGCGGCAACGTCTAGCGGAGTAAAATCCACAGGGACTCAACTAATTTTACCTTTTTGATATATTTAAGTGGGGAGTGAACCTGTCTGTCATCATGCTGAACTAGGGCCTTGTCAGAAGTCAGAACTAGCCTAGCATCTGTCAAAATGCTGGCTTGTGGGCTTTCTTTCTAGAAACTTCTAGAAACTACTATAACTATATAAAAAAAGTATATAAAGTACTATATACTACCTTCTGGAAACAACTATAAAATTAAGTGCAGCAAGGATTAGAATAGACCAGGGCTGTTGAACTTGCGGCCCTCAAGCCGTCATACGCTGGCCACGCCCACATCCGGTTTAGCAAAGAGGAGGGGGAAGTCCCAATATGTCACGTGATGCCGCTACGACGCCACGAGTTTGACACCCCTGGAATAGACACTGGACTGGTCCATTATCTACTTCTTGTGTGTATTCTGGAATAACCCAAACGGTGTTACTCTTTCTCTGGGACCATAAGGCCAACTTAAGGCAAACCGGATCCCCTTGAACAGAGAGGGGGGAGGGGTCTCCGTCTAGATCTGGACATTTCATAGGAAATCCTGCTGGATTTTATTAACGGTTTCTTCTACAACTGTGGCCCCCAATCCTTTGGGCCCCAGGGACCGGTTCTGTGGAGAGAGGTTTTTCCGTGGATCAGACGGGGTGTGTGGTTTTGTGCTGCCTGCATCCCGCGGATGGGGCTTTGCTTGTTTTGCGCAAACCGGTTGCTGGCATGCCGTGGCCCGGGTACTGGTCCACGGAGCGTGGGGGGTTGGGGACCCCTGTTTTATAATATTCTGAAGGACCACGAGATCTAGGAAACGGCGAGAGGGGAAAGGCCACGTACTGAATTTGTTCGTTTCCGTTTCCAGCAATCGGGATTCAAACGTTTCTGTTCTTCAGCCAAGGCCTTGGCTTCTAACGTGTACATCCGCCTTTCCTCGTTTTTCATTTTCTTCCACCTGTCCCCGAGTATCACACTTATGGCTCTGCCGAAGAAAGAGACGGGGAGAAGGAAGGTCAAGCCAAGCCAGCAGGAGAATGTTAATTTCCCTATTTCCTTTGTGTGTGTGTGTCTGTGTGTTGTGTATGTGGGGGGGAATAGATCCAGGAAAGACTTCAGCACTTCTATTCTCCGCACTTTTTAAAACTACTTCGTAATAGTTCATGTAAGCCGTAGTTGCAAAACTCTCTTAAGATTGACGTTTTCAGTAGTTATTCCTAAGATTATTTTTTTTAAAACCTTAACAAAACTGGAGATATGTTTTTCGGGAACATTGTACACCTGTCAACATCAGTGCTGAGTTGGAATATACAGGTAGTCCTCGACTTACAACAGTTCGTTCAAAGTTACAACGGTACCGAAAAAAGTGACTTATGACCGTTTTTCACACTTTACCACCATTGCAGCCTCTCTGTGGTCAAAATTCAGACACTCAGGCAACTGACTCATATTTATGACGGTCGCAGTATCCCGGGGGTTACGTGATCTCCTTTTGCGACCTTCCAACGAGCCAAGTCTGGACAACCAGATTCACTTAACAACCGTGTTACGGACTTGCCCTGTTTTATGACCTTTCTTGCCACAGCTGATAAGCGAATCACGGCAGTGGTTAAGTTAGCAAGCCGGACATTGCGACCGTCATAAATATGAGTTGTCTGAATTTTGATCACATGACTATGAGGCTACTGCAACGGCCATAAGTGTGAAAAACGGTCATAAGTCACTTTTTTCACTGCCGTTGTAACTTCCAATGGTCATTAAACGAACTGTTGTAAGTCAAGGACTACTTGTATTATTTCTCAGTTTTTTTATTTTAATAAGAGTTCATCTAGAATCTGCTACTGGCTCCTATCATAACTGCCTCCCATTAAATGATAAAATTCCAAGCTTAGCATGTAAGCTGGTGTAAATGGAAGTAAATGGTTCAATTACACTCACTACGTTTCCCCCCCCCCTACTCATTGCATTGCAAACTGAAAGTAGATATTCTGCAGCCTAACGTATGCTTTTTTATTGAAAACCCAAAGACAATAAATATTTGACTTCATCAACAGCAAGCCAGGGGTGAACCTACATCGTATAGAAATCGAGAATCCGGAGGCTCTTTACCTGTTATCTTTTCCTGGGTACATCTGAGTATATTCTACTCGGTATTTTTTGGCAAAAAGCATGAAGGCATTCATTGGTCTTTTGCATTTGTTGGGAGAAGTGGCACTAACAGTACTTGCAGTCCCTGAGTGGTGGTTTTTCCCGGATTTGCTGTACATGGAGGAAGTCTGTGTGGATTGGGCGGGCCCACAATCGGATCTTTCAAAGTCTTGGCTCCCGGAACCCCCGCTGGATAGGGAAGCCCGCCGCTGACGAGCCATGCTGCTTAACACGTAGACCGCCGAGGAGTCCATGGGGGTAAAATCGTAACTGAAAAGAAAGGTCGCTTTAGAAACCAATTCTGGGCTTACCCTCAAATAGTGTCCTAGCAATATGTCAATAGAAGGGAATATTTGTAGCTCAGGGTTGGACTGTGGGGGGTCCTTGGGGCGCTCTGGGCTTGGTGGTTTCCTTGCGGATGTTTCATTACCCGACTAGGTAACATCATCAGTGCTGGATGGGAGTGGGGTTCGCAGAGTGCAGAAAGACGAGGAGGAGGAAGAGGGAGAGGACTGTGGGGTCCTTGGTGCTCTCTGAGCTTGGTTGTTTTCGTTGCAGGCATTTCATGACCCAACTAGGTAGCATCATCAGTGATAGAAGGGAGGAGGGTTCACAGGGAGGAGGAGGAGGAGGAAGGGGGGAGGACTGTGGGGGTCCGTGGTGTTCTCTTAGCTTGGTGATTTTCTTGCAGACATTTCATGACCCGACTAGGTAATATCATCAGAGCTAGATAGGAGTTTGGTCTCTAGTAGCGTCCCCTGTCAGTGTTCTTAGCAGACTGTATATTGTACATAAACTGGCAATCCACTCCCTTATAGCTCTGATGATGTTACCCAGCTGGGTAATGAAACGTCTGGAAGAAAACCACCAAGCTCAGAGAGCACCAAGGACCCCATACATAACAATATCGATTTACTACTCATGCTACAGTCTTTTAAGTGAAAGATTAGCCCATTTTTGTGACCGTGAAACCTAGCATCACAAAAAAAATAAATGCAAAGGACTTCTGATTAAACGTCTGATTAAATAAGCTTGAAATTAACCCTATTCTACTTTCAGAACTATAGCCGAAGAACTAAATAACATTTGCAGGAATTACTTTCAACGTGGGCTTCCAACTTAGAGAATCTGTTTACACAGCCTAGAACTGGTAGCCGTCCACCCTCTAGTGGAAGATGCGTAAAGCTGGAATTTTCAATTAAATAAATTGTATGTCCAGAAATAGTATTAAAAACGTTATTACTTTAAAACATCAGCTTTAAAAAGAGCGTATGCATGAACTGAAATAGCTTATTTTTAGGGATGTGGAAATTATGATCCAATTTGTTTGCTTTTATTCAACCTTTAAAAACACCTCCCGTATGCCAAAACCAGAATTTCACATATTTGAAAGAAAAGCCAGAATTATATAGCCTCTGCTTCCAGAATTACCTTTTGAAGGTATCAAAAACACCAGAATCGTCAAAGTTTATGGCCTCAGGGTGTCCACGAGGTAGGCAAATATCACCAAGGTGCATTTCACAACATGGAATACCATGCTGAACCACAGTCAAGCTTGGATAAAAAGAAGACCAACCTGAACACACAAAAAAAGAAATAAACAATTAGATGGATGCAATCTGGATCCAGAAAGGTTTAAAACTAAGCCAAAAGTTAAAAAAAGCAGAAGCAGCTGTGAAATAATGCAGATCTGGCCTTAGAAACGGGGGAAATAATGAAATTTATTAATTATTATATATTTATCATCATCACCTTTTAACGAGCCCATAATCCCTTGCAGGGTGGAGTCAGGGCAACTGAATGGAGCTGAGTGTTTACTGGCCGGATGCCATTCCTGTTGCCAGTGCGGAGTTCTATTGAGCAGAATATATTCTCAACGTGCCCAGAGAGAGGGAGAAATATCTGCCTCTACCTAGAATCGAACTCACAGCCTCCTGATTGTGAGGTGAGAACTCCACCCCTAGGCTACCACACCACTCCTATTTATTTATATCCCATCTTTATTATTTTCACAAATAACTCCAGGCGGCCAACATGTCCAATACACCTCCCTCTTTCTATTTTCCCCATAACAACAACCTTGTGAGGTGGGAGGGTTGGGCCCAAGATCGCCCACTGGTTTTCACGCCTAAGGCGGGACTTCAACGCCAAAAGGCTCCGACTTCTAATCTTAATCTTGACCGCTAGAAATGATCATTTATTCTGAGAAGCTGTAAAGCTGGAGAAAAGAAACTCAAAAATAACTCTTGTCGTGATTTGATCTGGGGTCAAATGGCCCAGAGAAAAACTCCGACCGACTTTCCAAATTCCAGTCATTCTGTGCCACAATAAAGAGTGTTTTTAGAATCGTTTCCTGCTTTTATTTCTTGGTTGAAGTGAATACAGATAATTCTCGAGTTAACAACCACTCATTTAGTGACCATTCGAAGTTACAACCGCATTGAAAAAAGGGACTTATGGCCGGCTTTCACACTTACGACCTCGTGGTCACGTGATCAAAACTCAGCTGCTTGGCAACTGGCATATACTTATGACGGTACATTCCAGCAAAGTCAATGGGGGAAACCAGATTCGTTTAATGGCCGAAGGATTCACTTAACAACAGCGGTGGTTCATTTAACAGCGGTGGCAAGGAAGGTCGTAAAATGCACTTGCTTAACAAGTGGAAATATTGGTCTCAATTGTGGTCGTAAGTTGAGAACTACCTATCTCAAAAGGTTGACAAGCAATACCAGGCATACACTATTCACAAGTTGCGCCACCTTCACTGGGATGCCATTTTTTGGTACCAGAAGTTACCGGTACTTTTTTAGATGTTTTTGGGGTGTTTTACAATTTGTGTCAAGAGAGCGTTAATCCTGCTTTTGAGTTACTGAGAAGACTAGACAAGTAGTAAGATGACGCGGTGGCGGTTCGAATCCCTAGCGCTGGGTAACGGAGTGAGCTCCCGTTACTTGTCCCAGCTTCTGCCAACCTAGCAGTTCGAAAGCAGGTAAAAAATGCAAGTA